>JAJJMB010017633.1:5080489-5097248 GCA_023531105.1 Papaver atlanticum
ATCTTGAATACGTGCTTCATTTTGGCCATGTAATTAACGTTTATTGTTTTTCTTTAAGGGAACTCCTTTTTACGCATTTGACTGGTGTCCCTCTGCAAGTTCATGGAATTGTTTATATCTTACTATTTTGCTTAATATGGTACATTTATATGTTGTATCTACATAAGTTCTTCATAGTCTTCTTGAATTTTTTGGCTAGAGTTATTGCATAAATATGCAGCTTTGATGCCATTGAATATTGTGGTTTGTATACATACCAAGAGTTTTATTGATATTCCTTGATCCTTCTTATTTTATGTCGTTTTTTATCTTTAGCTTTCCACTACAATTGCTTCCAGAGCATTCCTTATCCCGGAAGTGAATGGATTCAAAGAAATCTAAGTAATAGATTTGTTTAATCTTTACATGAATATAGTATTATGCAATGTTTTTAGGTTTTTAATATATATTGTTTGTGTAACAGTTATGCTCTTACTTTTACTGGTTTATCCTCTTTACTTTTACTGATGCAGAAACAAAGAATAAATATGATGCAAAAAAGAATAAAGGATGGAGAAAAATAATGACGAAACCAAAGTGAGGAGACTGATGATGAAATACCATTGGTCGATCATTGGGAAGGGATGATGAAATGCCACGGTTAGTCAAGGATACTGAAGGCGAAGACCAAGGTGAGGACACCGATGATAAAATGTCTCCGCTAATCTAGCAGGGGTAGTCAAACGAGATTTTTATGGACTTCCATAGATTTTTAGTTTGAGTGACTCCCGGAGATTTTCTGAATATCCAGAGACTTTTAGTGATTCTCTGTGAGTATTTTAGAGAGTCTTTGTGACTTGTGGAGACAAAAAAATGAGATTTGTAAAGAGTCTTTGTGACTTATATAATATCTCTTGAAAAATTCAAAATGTCTACCAATTTTTTTTTATCCACATTACAATGTTAATTAAAGTACCGTGAATACCTAATGAAAATGAAAAAAAAAACTAATGAAATATGTGTCCATTTTCTAAATAAATCTCATCGTAGTTGTCTTATGCCTAAATTTTCATTCTCTTTATTCTACTCGTCCCACATATTATTTGCTATCCATGACATTTGTATGCAATAGTTTTACTTTTTTTTTTTTAATCATATAGTTCAGAGGTGGTTATAAAGGCATCACAAGATTACACGAAAGACAAAAAAAATAAATGGAACCCTCCATCATTCCGTCAACATGGTTATCTCGGCTATGATGTTTAACAAAATTCCCCCCTTTTTTTTGTTTAGAAAATTCCCAAATTCTCAAGTCTCCCAAAATATCACCTCTTGGGGAGAGACTTTTACTATGCCTATTTTTCAAAAAAAATCTCTCCAAATCTCTGAAAATTACAAATCCATGACTTTCAATTCTCTTTCGAATAACAGGAGTGTTTGAGTGACTCTTACGAAATCATAATCCAATAACATGGAGTTTCGGAGAATTTAAATGACTTAAAAAAAGTCTCTAATCAATAACAAGAGACATTGAGAGACTCTCCAAAAATCTCAATGGAATAACAATAGATTTTGGAACTCCCCAGAAGTCATTTGAAATCTCATTTGACTACCTCCCTATAGGATAGTGAAGATGAAGATGAGGTGGCTAAAGTGATGACGATGGAGGGTTAACTATGTTGTAATTTTTCTGATTATTTTCCTTAGACTTGGTAGGTATAGTGAAAAAACTTAAATTTGATAACGTATTACAAAATTTTATAGGTACCAGAGTTAGCAACAACGACTCATTAATGTTGAAAAAAACTTTCATGTCAATTTCCTAAAATATCTACGCCCATGCAACGCATGGGCGCAACAACTAGTATAACTAAAGATAGGTCATAGGTGGACACAATGTCAAGAATAAAAGGCCTGGGTCCCACTATGTAAGTCCATATTTATGCAACAAATAAATTAAACAAAAAGTCTCGGCAGACCGAGAGAAAAACTACACAAAAAAACCAGCCTTCCATAAACCCACCCCCTGCACGTCTCCCGAGAGGTGGGACCAACTGAGACCCACAAATAAAAAAAATAAAAAAACTGTGAAAGGCGGTTTTAGCCTGGTTTTTTTTCTCGGTCTGTAGAGAACCATGATAAGACTTTTCGGTCTCTATCTCCACATTCTGTACATTACCAAAAGAAGAGTCTTGGCCCTAGAGGTCTATTCTAATTTCTACAGGGAATGAAGGGTCTTGTCCATAGAAGTCTATCCGAAATATGGAGCAATGAACCCATCTGACAACGTGACATGTCACCATGCCATGGATAATTGATTAATTAATTGGATACGCAATGGGCATGGTTTTATATATTATTGTGTATCCCCAAAACCAGTTGCGACTGCGATCAAAACAAATCGACCAAGAAGCTTTCATGCACATCTCCGCAGGTTTTGACTGGGCCTCTTCGGCCTGGCACGTAGAAACAAAAATGGATCACAATACAGCAGCGGACTCAGTGGCGCAAGAAGCAAGGATCAGAATACTTCTTCAACACATATCAAAACACTTGCACCAGCGAATGAAAAAAGAGAGCATATCAAAAATGGATTATCCAATTAATGTTGTTTGGAGTAATGAGTACCCTCCCAAAATTTCTTTCTTTCTTTGGCTTCTCTCTCATGATCGGGTAATGACGGCGGATAAGCTTTTAAGAAGAGGCATGGATGACTCTAGTGTTTATCGTTTTTGTGAGGAAGACGATGAATCGAGTTCGCACTTGTTTTATAGTTTTTGGAGAATCCGGAGAATATGTGATTACTTTGATGAAGGGTGCCACTTTGGATGGTCATACGACCCTAATAATATGATTACATCTATGGAGACTTGGAAGTTTAATTGGAGAGATGAAAGAATTGGTCGAATATGGAACAACATCCCGGTTGCTATATGGTGGTGTGTATATGGAAAGAGTGAAATGCAAGAACCTTCGATAACAAAAAGAAAACTTTGGAAAGCCTCATTAGAGATATCAAACTCCAAGCGTTCTTTATGGACGAATCGAATGCAAGAATGTTAGGGCTTACGGCAAATTTTGTGATTTCTTTATGGGATTCATTATACCGGCCTCCATAATTTTTTGTGATTTTTTATTTGGGTAGCCGAATCCCCTTTCGGTTCTCCTTTTTTTGTTCGGTTGTAATCATTGGGTTAAGGTTCCCACCTTAAGTGCCTTTTTTCAATGAAATTTCTATTTGACCGATCAAAAAAAAAACTACTAATATCTTTGATAATAATGAAATTGTAGATCTTCTGTATTACTATATATATTTGTTATTTTCATCACAAAATAAATAAATAAATATATATATATATAAGAGCACCCAAACTCATACCAATCCGACTCAGTGAAAAGTGTTTTTTATATTTTATATTGGGGCTTTTGATAAAGTACCCCAAATGTACACAGGGCTTTCAAGGTACACCTCTTTCCCGGGGCAGAGAGAGATCGAAAATGCTTTGTTTACCGCAGAATATCCCGGGGCTAAATCCCGAGAGAGAGAACTTTAGCCGGCCCCTTAAAACTCTCTGGTGGGCCCCTCGGGGCTCTCTCTTCCGAGATTTTGCCACAGGATTTTCTACGGTCATTGACTCATTGTAGAATCACTCGAGAGAGATTGGATGGAAAAGCAGACTTCTCGTCTTGTCTCGTTCTCGTTCTCGTCTTGTCTCGTTTTCGTAAAATGCTTTCCCTTTTAGATGGAAAGTCCGCTAACCAAGCCCGTCTAGCCCACTGAGCTACCCCTTGATGGTTCTCACGTGTATTTTGATTGATATGTTGTGTTTTCCTCCATTAACTGCGTTGTATTCTGAAACCCTGATCTTGCACTTGCACTTAGAACATGGGAGTCATGTGACATTTGACTCCTTCTCTTTTCTCTCTAGACTCTAGAGTCTAAGACCGAGCCTTATAGTCTATATTGAGAAAAGAGAAGATATGGACCATATGGTAACCGTGTTGCAGTGTTTAATCATTTTTGAATCAAGTGATTAAGGCAAGTTGAATCATGTACACTTTCCAAAATTTTTCATTCAAGTTAAATCTTTCCATTTAATTCAAAAATTGTCTTTAAATTACCATTAAATTTTGTATGTTAAGTTAAACAGATGAAAACAGAAAATTTCACCCAAAACATAGGTGCAAAACAAAATTTTTATATTAAAAAATGTAAAAAAAAAAAGAAGAATTTTTCCCTTCTTGGTAGACCTCAATGGGCAAACCAATAAAGTTTGGCTATTTGCCCATCCGTTTTTCCTTTCTGTTCATCCCATAATGGGATCAAAATGCGCAAATCCATCCCATAGGAACTGGTCTAACCATCCAAGTGCTCTTATACCGGTGAAAGACATATTACAATACAATCCTAGAATTGGTGAAACAGAAGGTTTGCAGTTAAAACACTGATGTTAAAAAAAGGATATTAACTTGAATTTTTTTGATATCTAAAGTATTACGTAGTAGTATTTTTTTTCTTCCTTATTCACGTGGGATACTTTTGTCTTCTCTTCACTGTTGGGCAGCTGGAGTAGTATTTATTACTGAAGTGAATAGCTTATCAAATACGTACTATATAGTAGCAGTATATACTACGCATTTAATTTTGATTTGAATTTGTAGAACACAGATTCAGCTAGGGGGTTGGTTTGGTATGAATCGTATGATCTCGATTTAACATTTTTTAATACATGTAGCTGTATATAAATCTGGGGGCCTTGGAAAGAAAAGTCATAAATCATCACAAATTATATAAAATCATCAGAGAAGATAGAGAAAGAAATGGCCGAAGGAAAAGGCACGAGTACTGTATCTATATCTCAATTTCTCCTTCACAACTAGATAATCAACAGGCAATTGTATCAACAGTACTGGCCCTTCGTTGCACAGATTGAGATGCAGCTTGAGAGGGAATAGGAGGTCTCGTTGATATCTCTTCTGTAATCTCAACCATGTTTGCTCACACTAAGCCTGCACAAGCTAAACCAACAACATTAAATTTCATAGTTTTTCTACAAATCCTCTACGACGATAGACTAAACTTCTTTACATGGATTCACCTAGGTATGGGATGAAAAGACATGATACAAACAAAGACAACTATACGAAAAATCACCCACCGATAACATTTCACTGGCTTCAAATCTTTTAACCAACACAATCACCCACCAATAACACTTCACTGTCTTCAAATCTTTTAACTACCAACACATCGAGCTGTCTTATCACATAATCTTCAACCACTAGCTATAGCAATGGTATAATAGCATACATTACATTGGATATATTTCAGAATCTAACTAAATTGAAATTCACAACAAACAATCAAAAACAACAGTTCCAACAATACATTAGATTTTCATAGTTTTTCTATAAATCTCCTATAACGATAGCTTTTCCGAAACATAGGAACCACCACTTAAGTAATTTGAGGTGATACAGGACACTCAATTCAACTAGGCAGAAACAAATAACACTTGCATTTTATCCATTAAAGGTTTTACAGCCAAGATTTGACAACCAGCGAGAGACACTGAACACAATTAGCTTAAGTAATTTTAACTATACAATAACTCAACTCAACATCACGGATTTTGAGAATGGAATTAAAAAAATCAAAAACTTGAACCCAAACCTAGCATACTCGTGGCTACTGCTTATCAAATCTCAAGATGGGTATACATAGAATCACATAAATCAGTCATACCCTAATGAAAAAACAGTACTAGAAGAACAGCAGAGGCAACACTAGGTCAAAGAAACCCAAAATTCATGTAAAATTAAGGAATCCTAATTTAATTTCCCTAAAAAAAATTAAGAAAACATGCAGTCATGGTAATTACGACCTACCCAAGTTATAAATTGAAAAAAATGAAACCAATCTACAACACCTTGATCAAATAACTAACCAATTGAATTAAGGGCAGAAGAAATTTTTAAAAACAAAACCACTAAGGGAGATCCTTACCTCTCGCACCCAAAATTTACAAACCCCAAAGCTTAAATTTAGCTGTAAGCCTGAAACTCTTGTGTTTGGAGGTAAAAAAGATACTCGATGGAAATGGTTACTTTAGATTTCTACTGATACATACGTTTTGATTTTGGTTAGGACGATGAATGATTTGTGACAGTGAGTTTCGATCTTTGATGTGAGAGTGAGGTTCCTCTTCGATTTCTAACCTTGATTTCTAATTATTGAGAAATAAACTGGATTTGCAATCTAGGGTTCTCGGAGGTTTCTGTGTAGAGAGGAGAAGTACGAAGAGGAAAACGAAAATGAATTTAGTTTTTTAGGTTGAGTTGATTAATACAAAACCAACGGCAGAGATGATCAATAAGAGAAAGATCAACAGCTACTATAAGCTATTATATAAATAGGCAGGTAGGCGGGTAGGGTAGGATAATTTCGGGCTTTACCCGTCACCCTATCCATCAAACAACGGGTAAGAAATCTTTACCCGTTACCCTACCCATTAAACGACGGGTAGGATAGGATACGGATAAATCAGTGGCGGGTAGGGTAGACATGACGGGTATGGGTAGGGTATGTGCACCCCTATTTTTGAACTAGCAGAATTTAACCACATAATTTTATCAGATATGACGTCATTTAACCGACATAACGTCATCTAACTGTGGTTATCTCCCTGGATAATTGATCATGCAAAAACTCTTCTAATCTTAAAAAGATGGATGGATATGTTGTATCATTTGCTCAGAATGAATGACCTGCCAGCGGAAACTTGTTCCCGTCAAATGAAAGCACCCAACGTTCTAATTCCTTCATTTGCTTCCAAATTTCATCAATGTGATCATTTACATATTGCTGCTTACTTATGAAATGTGGTTTTCATTATTTTCTATTTTAATAGGAGAAACAATTAATCATTAGGGCTTATAATCAGCAAGATGAATCTGATTGATTGATCTACTGGAGTCCCTGTAGAAACTAATGGTTTTCAATTTTTATCATCGTGATCTATCAATTATCAATACCTCCCATTTCTAGTAGATCATCATTAAGTCATTCATGATCATTATCATCACCACCATCATCACTATCATTAGCAACATCACCATTAAACTTTCGTCTCTAATTCAATAGGAAAATTTCCTGTTTTTGTTTGAGGGGGTAATATCTAGGTTATTAATTAGAAATGTTGAAAAAATTGACATAGAATGGGCTTTCTCCAATTCAATTATGCTAGGTTAGACCCGATTATCATATTGGTTCGGCAATTTAAAAAAATTAATCTGCAGTAGTGTTCTTCGATCTTTACATATAGATAATAAAAAGATTTTGATAAAAAAAACCAAAAGATTTAAGTTTAATATAGATTTACTGAGTCGTTCTTATTCGGAAGAAGAAAGAAAAGAAGTAGTATTCCTTAATACTGGATAGCTCAAACATATATCGGTGATAACTGGGGTTAAAAGTCATAGTTAGATGAGTCACATCTCACCAGATCGCACGGTTATAATAAATCTGCTAGTTCAAAATTGCTCTAGCACTGCTAGAGCAAAAAAAATTCCACAAATATTTGTGGTAAAGGGTATGTGAAAATGCCAAAAATCAAAGCCAAACATAATTTCTATATGTTCCTAACCGTTAACACACCTAATGATAAAATTATGAATTCCTAACCTTTTTTTATTACTAATAAACAATTATGAATTCCTAAACCACCTGAAATTATACTACCGTCAAATTGTCTACGATGATTAGTGAGTACCATGCCTACGATGTCTTTGTTTGATAACTTCCACGTGTATGGATCTTCCTAAGTCTTGTGCTTGCTGCCTTGCGCGTCTATTTCGTACAAATTGCCTTATTATAAACCTTAATTTTTGTTTTTCCCTAAAAACAAACTAAACCAAATTTTCATTTTTTCTCTAAATAATATATATTTTTTTCCTAAATCATGATTATAGTAATATCGATTGATATTCTTCTTTCCCAATCATGATTACATTAAATTGATTATTCTAAAATCATCAATATAACTAACTTTATTTTATTGTTTTGATTTAGGGATTTGAGAATTTATTTTGGGTTATATATACAAATTAGAGAATTTTGATAAAGTACCCCTCTCTCAGTAACCCAAAAAAAAAAATGCCCCCGTTATTTTGAAATTTGTTAAAGTACCCTCACGTTAGTTTTTCCATCTAGTGTTAGTTAAGATTTATTTACGTTACATATTTGCCCTTTACTTATTGCCACATTGATTTTCTACATCATTTTTCAGGTTCGTCGAGTCCGGTTCAGGATCGTTACACCGCTTTCAGGTTCGTTACATCATTTCCCATAAAGGGTTCACCATTTCAAGTGTTTTGGGGTTTTTGGTTGGAGGAAAATCGACCTTCTACAACATTTTTTAGGTTCGTTGAGCCCGATTCAGGATCGTGACAACACTTTCAGGTTCGTCGAGCCCGGTTCAAGATCATTACACCGTTTTCAGGATCGTCGGATCATTTACCCTCCCCACCAAGGAGATATAGTTCAGGGGTAAATAGGACTTTTAATTGGAAAGATAACTGCCACCTAGCACTTAATTGGATGGAATTTGCCTTTTGAATAAAACGGGGTACCTTAACAAATTTCTAAAAAACGGGGGCACTTTTTTAGTGTAATGTGAAGAGTAGGGGTACTTTATAAAAAGCCCTAAAAATTATGTATAATTTTATGGGTTATGTTAATAATTACAAGGATCCGTTTGGTTAGATTAATGACTTATTTTATGTGGGCTATAGTTAAACAGACTTCTTTGAGGGCTGTTTGGTTCAGCGCCAGGCGCTGTTTGATTCAGCGACTAGATTAGCACTGCTATATGACTTGGGTTTTGATAGATCCACCAAAGAAAAGAACCGTGAAATACACCGAAGGAGATCGCACGGACCTAAGGCATAGTTCTGTGCATTGGGATAGGGGTGGGGCAGAAGTGGGTCCCACCCTCTGTCTCACACAGTGCAAACTCGGTGAGTATTCTTCGGTGGATAAAGCATTTTCGATAGGACTTAGGAGGTTGTCCACCGAAGAAAAGAACCGTGAAATACACCGAGGGAGATCGCACGGACCTAGGGCATCGTTCTGTGCATTGGGATAGGGGTGGGGTAGAAGTGGGTCCCACCCTCCGTCTCACACGATGCAAACTCAGTGAGTATTCTTCGGTGGATAAAGCATTTTCGATAGGACTAAGGAGGTTGTCCTACTTGACGTGGACTGCTAATTTAGCTGCTTTTGGCGTGAAAATGGCCAAAAAATCGTCATCTATACTCTTAATTTTGATCTGACCGTTGATTACCAGCAAAATTCAGCCACACCATCTAATACTGCCGTTGTTATTATAAAGTTGTCATGTCATCCCTGATTATAATATAGAATTAGGAGTATAATAGTACTACAATTAACTTCGTGATTCGATTATCTTCTGATTCATCTATATCACTATGTGTCTATTGTTTCTTTACCCTAGATAATCCGGGAAAGATGTTTGCAGCTGATGCTGGTTCGCTACTACAACTTTTATTCTTTTATTTTGTTAGACTTGGCCTTGATAGCTGGAAAGATGTTAGACTTTTATTTTTTATTTTATTTTGGGTCGTACTTGTGAATTGTTAGTATTCATGATTATTGGGAATTTGAAAGACTGAAACGTCATTCTTCTAATCACGCGACGACTCGTTAAAGAGTGTGTTGTCACTGCCAGGCTTCTGTGAGACGGAAATTCATCATATTAAATTTTCGCTGTAACACATGCACAAGTTAACGTATACTTCTACAATGGTTCTCTACAGACCGAGATAAAAAACCAGGCTAAAACTGCCTCTCACAATGTTTTTTTTGTAGGTCCCACCCCTCGGGAGACGTGCAGGGGGTGGGTTTGTTAGAGGCGTTTTTTTGTGTGTAGTTTTTCTCTCGATCTGCCGAGACTTTTTGATACTTTTATTACACTTCCAAAGTGAACCTAGACTTTAGTATGCATTAGGTGATTAGGGTGCTCTGTTTGTTTTCACAAAGTATATATATTTTTATATGGTCGGGCAGGGGACTTGCTCCCTCTTCGGAGTATATATATTTTTATATTTAAAGGGTCCTACTGATTATATTATAATACTAAATTTTTGTAAAAACCCCATCATAATTAAATATATATTTTTAATCAAATTTTCCATAACTATAAATTACGGTCCTGTTAATATATCACAAAGTGGCCCTGTCAGACTCAATATGCTCGGTCTTTGTTTAGGGTTTTGAATAATCGAAAGCATAACTACTAAAGGCAAGCATATCCCTATCATAATTGATGATCCAGCAGTGCGACCCAACTTAAAAACACCTTTATTTTCACTCGGCAAACCTCTATCCTCTTCACTCCTTCATCTCCAATCAATCCTCTGTAAATCATCATCTTTGATTTTCCTCAAAAAATGGGTGATCATAAGCAATCAAGTAACAATCTAGGAGCAACAATAGATATCAAAAGATCCAAATCAATGGAAAAAGGTATGCAAAAAGTTGGAACTAGTGAAATCAGTGAACCAAAGCACGAAACCCCTGAACATGTTGAAAAGAACCTATCGTCGGCGAGAAAAAGACTGTAAGTGATGTTTAAACCCATTACTCTATTATTGTGTATTATGATTGTTATATTATGTCAGATTAACGAAAATGATGATTTTCAAGATTTAGGTCGTCAAGTATATAGTATTAGAAACATGACGGCCTTTAGTCATCAAGGTTGCACTTGCAGGATGAAGATCATGATGATTTTTGAAAATGTCAATGGTGACCGTGAACCAATAACCAGGTTCCACATTGTAGTTATACCTAAAACATGACGACCTGTAGTTATTTTGGCCTTCATCTTTGAATTACCTATACCATGACGAGTTAATGTCACGGGAATTTCGTTTTTGCTGTGTAAACTTTAGGCTCTAGGGCGTCATTCTTTTAAAATATAAAGCTGACGACTATTTAGTTACACTTATGGTCGGCACTGTCAATTAAATTACAAAATGACGATTATTACAGGTTCAACCCTTGATACATGTGTTCATAGATTCTAGCTGTGCATTGTTTTATTGTTTAAGTTCCAACAGAATAACAAAGGAAATGAAAAGGCTACTCCATCAAAACCTCCTTGTAATGTAACCGAAGAGGAGTATGTAGCTGACAGTAATCCAGAACAACTCCCAAGGGAAATGAATATTCCTCGCAATCCCATCAGTTATATTGAATCATAGGAAGAGGAATAGGTTACTCCTCCTCATTGTAAACCTCCTTGTGACGTAAATGAAAAGGAGGACGCTGTAGCAAATTACTCTCCTGGATTCAGAGTAATCCTAAACAATTCCTAAGGGACATGAATATCAACCCCCTCAAGTATATAGAATCAGAGGAAGAAGAGGAGGGAGATGATTATGATCCAAGATTATTTTTCAGGGAATCTAACCTTTGAAGAGTGAACCCCTATTACAATGAGAGTGGCGACTTCATAGCTCCACCCGAAGAGTTAGAAGAGCAAGCTGATGATGCTGAAAACCCTGATGAATTAGAGGAAGGACAACCTGGTGATGATGAAAACCCCGATGAAGTGGAGGAAAAAGATGGCATTGATATTGACCCATTTGAATGACATCTAGTCCAACACGGGCTAGTCCAAATTTTGGACAATATGTGTCACAATCTTAATGGTGAAGATGGGATTATTAGTTGTCCAAGTTATAGAGTTTTCCATTTGAATGTGTTTGATATGTTTGCTTTAGTAGTTGTTGTGGAGTGTTTCAGTTACGCTTAAACTTATGTTAATTTCAGTTTCAGTTACTCTTAAATTTTAGTCTTTTTGCAGTTTCAAGCTGGGAAGCACCTACACGGACACGAGAACCTGCCACATTTATATATATATATACTATATTTTATACACTACAAAAAATCCGTGCCGTAACGGCATGGCATGAGAAAGAATAATTTTTGGTTAGAATGATTTTAATAATTACCACACACTATGAGTTTAATAATTCCTCACGATATTCTTTAGACTTAACATAATAGTTTTTGATAAAAATTCCTCGTTGATCATTTTTTGAAGGACGAAATCTGGATTTCTCAGGTTTTGATCGATCATTAAATCCAAAGCATTGACTTAGTTGGTTTCCATGAAATCGACATCTTACCATTTTCTGGCAACACAAACTTGAGTACTGTAGGATTATTTTCATCGCAATTATGTAAAAAATGATTAGAAGGCGTCCTAATATTTATTCTTTTAAAAAAAATAGTTTAATTCGGATCGAAATAACAATATACTCAAGTTTTATCAATCATTAGTAAAACCAAAGTAGTGACTTCGTTGGTCGTCATGAAATCGATCTCTTCCCATTTTCTTGCAACACGAAACCTGAGTACTGCAGGTTTGTTTTCACCACAATCATGCATTCTCGAAAAAAAGCAAACACGTTTTGGGCAACGGTTTTTGTGGGGCTGCGGCTAATCATGTTTGACATGTTGATACTCCTAAGCTAAAATTTTCACCAAAAAAATAAGTTGGAATGAGTGAATGTGTGTGGTTGAAGAAATACACTCCTTTATATATACACTGTTCATTGATAATTTTAATTAGGGACACATTCAATTTTTTGGACGTTTTTTCTTTTGGAATGGGTTATTACGTGCTAGTCATAAAGGAGCAGCCGTTTGCATGCAGACCTTAGAGCATGGACAGTTTTAACTTATTTATGGGTAAGCAACTCTCTTAATCATGGGAGGATAATGGGGGAGTAAATAGAGGATCCAAAGCAATTCAAAATATTGGAATTAAAAGAGGAGGAGATTCGTTTACGGTCTAATAAAAAATGTTTCTTTTTTGAGACTCTTTCATCTTTGTTTGTGTTGTGGATCACCAAAAAGGAAAAAGATTATTGATTCCATCAGAAGACATTAAACGTTTCCAGAAAAACGCATGCGCCATCAAAATTCACATTTATGAGTTTGGAGATTCATTCATCTATAAGTTTTACTCTAGTAAGTGTGTAAATGGCATGGAAGATTATAAGTTTCATTTTTATTTTTCTTGGAATTAATTGATATGCTGACAGTTCATTTCACCATTAAGTTTCTATAGTGTTATCTCTATATTTCAATTGCTTGGAAGAGGCTAACCATGATTAATTGATTTATTTATTTTTTTAGAGTTTATCTTTTTTTTGTTTCTGTTGTTCTATTCTTCAATTGCTTGATCAGGATTTTTGGTTTTTTTTCTTTTTTGAGTTTATCTTCTTTTAAGAGATTGAATTATGGTCTTTGTAATGCGGGAACCCGATATATGCAATGCATAATGAAAAGAGGTTTTAACTCTTCCATCCGTCTGATGTCTTTATCTAGGATGAGACAGGGATGGTCGGATCCTCGGATGCAACATCTGTTCAAAGTTAAAAAACCATTTTGTTTTGTATTATAGGTTACATTTTATTTTTAATTAGTAAAAATAAGAAAAACTCTTCTCCTGTCTTGTGCGACTATGATCTGCACTTAAGGAAGTGCTGAACCAGTGGAGAATACCAGGCCATACTTGTTTTGTTGTTTTTTCCCTTTTGGTTACATTATAGGCAACCCAATTGTCTGACTAGTACCTAGTAAACAAAATTATAGTATAAAAACGAAGCCATAACCACAGGTCCACGACAGCATCGCAATCCAATTGTCTCAAGTTTGTCGTAAAGTAATTTCGTAAAGCTATAACCACAACAATATCTAATTATGTAGCCATGCGGTTGGGGCACGGTTACATTCTAGTATCCAACATAAGATCCAAAACCGAATTGTAGATTTCTAGTATCCAACATAAGATCCTAAAAAAAAAAAAAAAAAAAAAAAAAACTTGTAGACTTGCAGACTCTAGTCTATTCTCTAGTCTCTAGATGACAAGATCATGTAGAACCAGGCCAAACCAATGTGGGTGAGAAATCCATCATTACAAGTCAAGGATTTGGCCCCACTAGGGGGTCTCTTGTCTATTCTGTATTCTCTACTCTCTAGATGACAAGGAAAGACCCTTCCAAAACTTTTTAGATTTCGTGGTCGTAGTCTGCCCCTTGTAATCATCAGAAAAGACGTTTGTTTTTCCCCATCTTTTTTTCGAGTTTCGTTAGTACCCTATGAATGTGCTCTACTTCCTAGGAGCAACTTCTGATTTTTTAATTGTTAAACGAAATCACTATACGTAGACTGGTAGTACTTGCTTATGGATTGCTGCGATTGCAAGTGTTTTTCACCTTTATTTAGAGTTGGGTGAAGAGTTCGACTATAAAATAGAACTTCTCTCTCGTATGTATTAGTGAAATATTTTGTTGTCATCTTGGCTTCTCAAATCTACTCCGGAAGACTTCTATTACTATTAAAGGGTATCACAGGTAGAGACTCGAGACTCGAGAGTAGAAAATAGGTGAAAGAAAACATATTTTCACATGGACCAGTAAGCCTGGGGTTTTGGGGCAGAGAGAGACTGGATGGAAAAGCAGACGTCTCGTCTTGTCCCGTTCTCGCCTTGTCTAGTCCTATAATGAGTAGAGTAAATGAGACGTAACCACTAAACTCTGCTCTCTAGTACCTAAACGACTGGAATCACTGGACCCTACTAATTTACTATTTATCAGAAAAGACGTTTGCTTTTCGTAAAATGCTTTCCCTCTTAGATGGAAAGTCCGTTAATTAAGCCCGCCTAGCAACCTGGGCTACCCCTGATGGTTCTTAAGTAAAAGATCTTATTTCTCTTCAATGAAGTAAGTTTTGTTTAATGTGTTTTTGGATTAATCATTTCTTTCTAGGGGACCCCATTTGTAAAGTAGCCTCCAAAAGTACCCCGTTTTCTGAATTGGTAATACATAAGAAAACCGTTGTTACAAATAGCCTACAATAAAGAGGTTCCAACTTAAAGAAACCCATTGGCGAGACTTAAAGAAACCGTTGTTACAAATAGCAGCCGGGATAAGAGGCCATATTTTCCTTCCTATGTGCTTCCATTTGACGTCTAGCCACTCTTCCAAATGTTCTCCCACATTGAGTTTGTAGCTTCTTTTGGGATTTTTTTTTTCTCTAGCGCTGCTAGATCATATTTGATCTAGCAGCTCCAACGCCAACCATTTGGCAAAATATGATGTCACCAAACTATGCTAGCTTTAACCGCAGTTATCTTCCTGATTTGAAGTTGCCGAGTTTTAGTAGCCGTAATTTCAGAGTGAAAGCATACAAACACTTGCTTAGCAGTTGAATCTTTTTCCAGGTTGCCTAACTATCATTCAAAGTTCTTAAATCGATAGATAGTTTTATCTTTGGGTTTTTTAAGTAATGTTGATGATCGATATTGGGCATGAGTTTATGAGTGAATTGACCACCGATTAGTAAAGAAATTTCATGAGCCTCCATAAGAATTGTTTTGTACTGCATGACACATAACTACCACTGTCGCAAATATCTTGATACTTCAATTGATCTGGTTTAAAATATTTGAATCCAACCAAATATATATTTGGATGCGATTATCGACCAATATCATCAATAAATCTTACGAGTCCTACAAATTTATACACACATATATTAGAACAATTGAACCTCAAAAGATTTTTGATTTGGTTTAAAATGCTGCTGATAAAAATGGTAGTCTTAAAATCAGGAGGATAATTGTGGTTAAACCTCAGTTTGGTGACATCATATATTGCCAAATGGTTGGCATTGGTGCTGCTAGAGCAAAAAATTCCCCCTTCTTCTGATCCCCTATTGTGCCAAGAAATAATGGTTTACGTTGATTGGTGTGACTTCACGGGAAAGCAAAGAGGGGACATCACACAATTCTGATTCTGCTGCCCCGGTTACATCTCATTACTTTACTCACTCTAGATGTCCAAACGATTAGATAAACGAGACAGGACTAATGTCCTTCCTTAGTCTACTCGTTGTAGGTGTCCAAACGATTAGACGAGACATGACTAGACCCTTCCAAGCAAGGTTTTGAAAGCGTGAAGCGTTTTTCATTTTTAGGAAGCGATGCGTATGTCGAAGCGTGAAGCGTCGCTTCATGGTTGATGTTTGAAGCGGATGTTTTCTTATGAAAAAATTAGTCGTAACTAGTAATTATAAATTTATTAGGAAGATAATATCTATATAAATTTTATATAAGTCTAATTTTTCAAAAATAAACCGTGTGTACACCAGTTCAACCTACTCCAGAAGAGTGGGAGGTGGGGTGTTCATTTCCCCCTTAAAACCTTCTGAGCGAAATGCTGTAATTTAAAGCGAAGCGTACGCTCTGAATTGTGAAGCGAACGCTTCATGAAAGATGCGCTTCACATGACCGCTATGGAGCGAAATGCTGAAATTTAAGCGAAGTGTACGCTCCGAAGCGTGAAGAGTACGCTTTTAAAAACCATGCTTCCAAGCAAGTCTCTATTCTATGTAGGTGTCTGTTTTCTAGTTTTCGAATCTGGTTTCTAGTGTGTTCTGTTTTCTAGTTTTCATCTATTATTTTTCTGAATTCCGCCTCTATAATAATAGTCAAGGTATAGTGATCATATGTATCGGTGGTACTTAGAAACTTAGACCTGGATACATCATACTTCTGGATTTTGTTCAAAACCTAAGTGAAAATTTCTTTTTTCACCAGGAACTCAAACAAGTTGTGTTGAAAAAGTCCGAATTTTCCAAAAACATAATGGTGAAAACAAAATTTTCACTCAAAATTCAAGT
>JAJJMB010017633.1:5097258-5153457 GCA_023531105.1 Papaver atlanticum
TCCAAAAACATAATGGTGAAAACAAAATTTTCACTCAAAATTCAAGTTAAAGTTTTAATTTTAATTTAAATATTTAGGAGAAATATGAAATTTTCCCATAAAAAGGGGTGGAAAACAAAATCTTCACCTAATATGGCAATGGTAGACAGTACATGTACAGGTCCACAGGACATAGAAAAGAATGGAAAATAGAAAACAAAAATTCATTATAAACCGTCAAATAAACTATACCAATTTTTTTTATATTCTTTTTTCTAAAGAAACGGTTATAACTAGCATGAAAATGGGAAAAATGGTTTAATAATTTGCATTAAAATATATGTTATTTGGAAAGAAAAAACGAAAGAAAAATCAATTTTAGAAAAACAATTATAACATGCGTGAAAAGGGTTATAACGGGTCTAAATAACACCGTAGCGATTATGCACTACAAGAAAACTTGGCTTTTGCAACTATTTTCTTACCAATTACAGTTGATGGAACTCTCCAGCAACAACTTTCGGTAACTAAAACCAACTCTGGTCAGTATAAACCTTTATTCACCGGTTTTCTAGCAACGACAATGGGTAGAACTCTTTAGCAACAATGACTTAACAACCAAAACATCATACTTGTTCTTATTAGCCTCCAACCACCATGTTTTGGCAACCAAAACGTACCCTAGAAGGTACATATCTTTTGTCACTCGTCTTAGCCACCAGAATAATTTGTTAATAGACACCTAAACCGACCACCAAATTATAGGCGTCGCAAGTAGCTTTCATCCATGAGAATGTGGCAACTTTAAAGTACAGTAGAAGGTAAATACTTCAAGCCACTATGTGGAGCCTCCAAGTTAATTTGTCGGTAGACACTTGTACCAACCCATCAGTTTGTTGGTGTGATTAGTAGCTTTCAGCCACCACAATATGGCAACTCTGCAAAGACATTAACATTCAAAAGGTTTCTTATTTTGTAAACAAAATTGGTATTTGCGAGAGTTTATTGCTTGAGCATCTAAGTGATCAAAATGCATGATCCGTTAACATAAGTGGATTCTTTTTGGAAATGTGTATACTGACATTTGTGAAAGAGTCCAAAACTTATGCATGGCGATATATCATCGCATATATAAGGATCGACTTAATAAATATGCATGATTTAGTTTTTTTTTTTTTTGAAGCATGTGATTTAGATAAATGGAATACATTCAAGATAATTTTGTTTTTCCTTTTAATATAATGAACGTTGTAGTCTCTTATGTACGTAGCTAACGGCCAATACGAGTTGATCCCACAAGGAGTTGGCCGGATTGGTGAAACTAAATTTCTAAGTTCTACTAATACTAATTTGAACGAACGGGTAGACGTCGAATGATCAAAAGATGGATTATTATACCCAAAAAAAACAAAATTAAAACAATATATATAGAGAAACTTAGGCTTTGAATCCACTTCCTAAGGCCAAGCACCATGGTGCACAATTTCCCTTCCAAATCCCCTAAATGTATAGAAATTCAAGTACTATAGTCTCCCATATCCCTTTAAACAAGGGATATTCGTTCCCTACATTTAAAAGTTGATCAGATATGATCCCCTTGTAGGGAAGGGAAATCACACGGATTAATGAACTCTTCCACTCACTTGGAGTGCTCATAAGGTTTAGGATTCCGGTAGAGATTAATTCTGAAGATACCACTTCTTGTCGTATCACTACAGGAAAAATATACATCTACAATTGGAGTTTTACAACCTTTTGAAGTTCGAATCATCACTGAGCTTCATATATATCGATTTCGATGATGTATCATGCTAAGTTTGAATTCAAAACCCTCCCGGAGCTTCATGGTTCATAGTTTGTATGCCGTTATATCGAATTTGAAGTTCGAATCGACACTGAGCTTCATATTTATCGATTCCGATGATGTATCCTACTAAGTTTGAAGTCAAAATCCTAGAGTTTCGTGGTTCATAGTTTTATGTCGTTATGCCATATTTGAAGTTCGAATCGAAACTGAGCTTCATATTTATCGATTTCGATGATGTATCCTGCTAAGTTTGAAGTCAGAACCCTCCCGGAGCTTCTTGGTTCATAGTTTGTGTGCCGTTATACCGAATTTGAAGTTCGAATCGACACTGAGCTTCATATTTATCGATTTCGATGATGCATACTGCTAAGTTTGAAGTCAGAACCCTCCCGGAGCTTCTTGGTTCATAGTTTGTATGCCGTTATACCATATTTGAAGTTCGAATCGACACTGAGCTTCATATTTATTGATTTCGATGATGTATCATGCTAAGTTTGAAGTCAGAACCCTCCCGGAGCTTGTTGGTTCATAGTTTGTATGCCGTTATACCACATTTGAAGTTTGAAGTCAGAACCCATCCGGAGTTTCGTGGTCCATCTCTAGTAATCTTATAACCCCAGTCTACCAGTGTGAACTAAAGCTACTTCATGACCTGTATGACTAGTCGAAATTACTTCATGACCTATGTGACTAGTCGAAATTCAAACCGGAAGCACATAGAGAAAGCACAAAAGCACAAAGAAAGCACAAAGAAAACACACTTTCCTTGATCCGTATGACAGTCTTAAATCAAATCTCTACCGTCTAAAGATATCCCTAATCCGTATGACCATCCCTAATCAAATCTCCACCGTTCAAAGATTGGTATAAAAGAAATTTCTCACACTTTGCTACACTTTCCTCTCATATCTTCGTCTCTAACCTCTCAAAACTTCCGCCTCCTTCAGGAAAATACCCTAATACACAAAAACGGCTCAACCTTCATTCATTACTTTTGTTCTTCACTTACCACCCTAATCCCCTTCTATCTATACAAAAAGTTAGCAGTAGATCAGTTTCTTCCTTTATCATCTAGCTGATTTTTTAAGGAAATTAAGATGGAAATGTTTTTGAAATCTCAGGATTACAGAATCAAAGTTCTATCTATGGTAATAATCGCTTTATTGATGAGCTTTATTTATTGATTTTGATGCGTTTATGAGTAGATATGGTCCGATTTTCGTCATTATTTGTGGTTAGGTTTGAAGTAGATTAGAAATTTGTGAATTGGTTAGATTTTTTGGGATTTTTGAATCGATTTATAAGACAAAATCAGATCAATCCCGTTGTCAGTTTGAATAAACCCATGGACATCCTTCATCTCCTGAGTTATTTCACCTTTGATTTTAAGTTTTAGAGCGTAATTGATTTTAAGTTTTAGTGTTTTTTTGTATTTGATTTATAGAGAAACCCTTTCTATTTTCAATTTCGGGATTTTAAGTCGTCAGCTTACTGGATGTTTAGATTTGATTCACTAATTTTTGGTTTTTATGTTTGTTGGCTAGATCTTCTTTTTAAGGACAAGTAAAGCAACCCGAAGTTTGCTAATGTTACCTAAACTTTCAAGCGAAGTTGTAAGTATTGAAAAATCTTCGGCTAATTGAGAACTACAGCTTATTTTCTGAGCTAAAGAATGTCTCCTGAACTACAGCTTCGTCGTCATTGATGGAGACAAGGGTTGCAGATACTTCACTAAGGTTTCATACCTTTGCTTTAACTTCTGCATCTTTCTAACATTGTTCTATAATGAATCTGAATGGATCATTGGTGTTACATTTGGAACAGAACTTCAAGGGGTCTGTGAAAGGATTCCTCAGTGAATACAGTAGATACTACAGGTGCTGGTGATGCTTTTGTCTGCTCACTTCTTTGCTCACTAGCTAATGATCCGTCACTTTACGAGGTCTGTTTCCTAGTCTTTCTCTACTTATATGTTGGTCTCCTTAGGCGGGTATCGACTGATTTTCTATGCAAAACTCCACGCTAATGTCATATTTTCCTAACATAAATATCACAGAACGAAGGGAAACTGAAAGAGGCGCTCACACTTGCAAATGCTTGCGGAGCAATCTTACAACTCAGAAAGGAGCAATCCCATCTCAAAAACTTATCTCAGGCTCCAAATGAGAAGGCTACAGGTCCGAATGAGAAGAAGAGATCAAAGTGTCCAGTTTATATAGTTTTCTCAATGTGAGTCTATCCCGCACATATCTATTGTCAAAAAATGTTCATATTTCTGTACTTTCCTGCATATGAGTTCCAGGCCTTTAAATTGAATAATTGGTAAAATGAAAACAGTGTGAGAATCAGTTTGTTTCAACCATGAAGATAACATGCACACATTGTCAGGCATGCTCATATTTTTGTATTTTCTTGTATATGAGTTTGAGGCCTTTGAACTGAATAATTGGTTCATTGAATTCTGGTCATCTTTTTTCGATTTTGAATCTCCAACTGATTTTTCTGAATGAGATTCATATCCGACTGCTTATTTCTCGTTCCTCATTCAATACTCAAAGGAGTTCTCCAGATTAAACTCTGTAGTATCTGCACATCACAAAGTGTCTTCACGGATCAACCAAGACTATTCCGATAAACTCAAGGTGATTGCATAATTTAGTTTTCGAATTTTTACTTCGATTATGATAATTCAGAGTCTATGCTTGTACTTATCTAACCTGAGTTTTCTTTACTTTTTGATTTGATCTTCATTTTTTGAGATTTGAAGATGAAAATCGTGAAGAGAGTTGCAACAACTTCAGGAGTAGAGAAAGAAATCATGTAATTCTAAAAGATTACTTGGAAGATTATTACTCAACAACATCCTATGGCGATCTTGTTCTTCAACAGAGGCAATCAATAGTTAACTGAATAATAGATGTAAGTGTAGTTTGTAATTAGTAGTTATTCTCTAATCTCCTTACTTTAAGTATATTAATGAATGAATTAATGAAAATATGCAGGAATCAGTTCTGAGAAAGCTCAATTTAGAGACAGTGTTCTTAAGTGTAAGCCTCTTGGACAGATTATTAAGCCAAGGCTTCTTTGAACACAAAAGGAAGCTTCAATTGCTTGGAATTGCTTGCCTCACTTTAGCCACAAGAATCGAAGAAAATCAGATGCATAACTTGTAAGTTGTAACTATTATTCGCCTTTTTGGTACTCAGATGGGTTGTAGCTCACATTGACTGCAATTGATATGTTTATCTACAAAAATATCTGCAGGGTGACACAAAAGAGCAAGTGTACATGGAATAGATCTTCCAAGGGAGGAAGCAAATGGCAGTACTCTAATTAGATACTCCCAACGAAGACTTGGAATTGCTGCTACACCGTTATCTCTTCCATCAAACCGACGGGTAGCTCTAAACGCATAATTGTGTGAAATGTTCCTTAATACTGGAAGGGGACAATGCTTCAAGTTTTATGCGAAACAAGGAAGCTGTACATGACAGAAGGGGGCAGTCACCTGATGTAGACCAACATACTCGCTCACTCTTTAGATCCTTGTCCAGTCCGCGGCAATTACCTACAGGTGAAAATGCAGCTGGACAACCACATGACGAAGACTGATTGTCTAGCCCATCAATCTCTATATCTCGGTGCAATTCACTACCAAACAACTTGGGACTTGACACTAGGCAACACCACTGTAGACATCCATCGTAAGGGGCATCAAATAGCCATGACCAGTCCAACCGAGGAGATGCAGTTGCTACCAGAAGGCCTTATAGTATGTAATTCTACTTCATTTCTATTTTATCTTTATTATTTCCTTATAGTATGTAACGTAACTTCGCGTCTATTTTATCTTAATTATTCATCATCTTAGTTGATTATTATGTGATTTTGGAAATGATGAATTTAAACAGATCCCAGGGATCCCACTAGCCTGCATGAGCTTTGTAAAAGAAAGAAGTTCGGTGATAGTAACCCTGTAATTCTTGTTAATCCCCAGCAGAAATTCGTGGGTTTGCGTATTCGTGAGTTTAGCTTGTCTATTGGTATGTGGGTAAGATAGCGGGAGAACATCCCCCTCCTTACAACGCGATTTTTCAAAGACGTGGATGAAGAGAATGTCCAGAGGGTGGTTGCTCTTGTGAGGGTAATAAAACAAGATATGTTATTTTATGTCTTTCTTGTTTTCTGTTTTCGAAGAGTTGATTTCATATCATAACAATAAATTTCCTTGATTCTGTAGGATCACTTCAAACTTGTGCCTGATGATACCTTAACGGAAAATTTGTTAAGAGAGGATTTTATACAACGGATACAGATCTGGATTGAGTGCACATTACGGGTTGGAATGTGGCAAGGATTATGACAAGGCACTGGCGAACTCGCCCAAGAACTACACTAATATGGAGGACTGGAAAGCTATGTGCGACGTGTTCAAAGAGGAGGAATTTCAGGTAAATATCATCTCTAGTTAAGATTTCATTATTTCATTAAGTATAAAACTGCTTAATTAACTTGGAATATTCTTATTGGAGTAACAATCTAAATCCGATCAAGCAAGCAGAGCCAGAAATAGTCAAGTCCTTAAGCATTCTAATGGCCCAACGAGTTTTTCCCAGTCAATGCATAGCAGGGTAAACTTATCATCTTAAACTGTCTGCATTCCTTTTTGTTTTAGCCAAGTAACTTTCTATGTTCCCGTAGTTCGTATTATGTGTTTCATGATGTACTTATCCTATGTTATGTTTTTATAGGCATTTAAAGGAGAACCCCCTGATCCAATCACGATGTTTGACGTGACCCATAAGTTTAAGAAGTCTACTGATCCCACTTGTGATGTTCTCGTAGAATGAATATTGATTGTTATAATAGGAAGTCTGATTTAGAGCAGCGATAGTCTATATTTTCCATACAATATTTGTCGTACCACAGTGAACTTGGATTGCTTTTTATATTCTTGTATACCTGTTTTGAAGACTCTTACCTGTGGAAGACTATTACTTGAATTGAATATAGGAAATGATTCATGCACTAGACCGACTAGATGTATAATTAGCATAATCTAATTGCAGAACATCTGCGAAACATGGGCTTGCAGATGAATTTAAGTTTTTTGCAAAACGTACCCTAAAACTTTGCACGAGGAATTCGTGGGTTTGCTCTGAGAAATGTGTATAGGGACTGAAGTAGTGCTTGAATCGTCTTAATTTCGGTATATTTGGATCTTTAATATGTTCATTTTTTTCCGTTAGTTGCTTTGCTATTTGGTGACTGATTTAGTTGATGACTGATGGTAGGGAAAAAATGAAAGCAATGAAATAGCAAGTGGAAAGAGGAGAACTTGACATGTCATTGGAAGACATATATCACGCAAACATCCCTTTGTCGAGTTCTGGCAGAAAAAGGCATCGTGATAAGGACAGTTCTGTATGCCATTATTCAAAAACTGAGGAACAACTGGCTGAAATGTATGCAAAGCTGGATGCAGCTAACTCTGAAAGAGCAAAGACAAGCAATGGAGACTGAACGATTGAAGAAACAGTCTAAAATCAAAGGTACTAAAGTGATGCAGCTCTTAAACTAGGTTTTTGTGAGTTTGGGTCGTGAGCCCTTACCAGAAGATGCACTAGATGAGGAAGCGGAAGGTGTTTATGAAGATGTGGATAGGGAATATGCTGATGAAGAACGCTTGTGACATGGAGGAGGATCAAGTTTTTGATTGACCAAGTGTCTTTTAGAAATATTTCGGATTCTGATGATATATATAATTTCTAATTGAACTATTACAATGTTATCTTTTTTATATTATTGTTTTGAAATTACATGATTTATTAACACAAGGCTAGCTAACTGGGCTGAAAGCACCTGAAGTAACTATTATTGTAGAGGGATGAGGCTTTGAGTGTCAACACTAGTGAAACCCTTGACCATTATTGCTGGTAGTTTAACAGTAAAGTTCTAAAACCTTAATTAACAGATTTTGCAATTAGTGAAACCCTTGACCAACAACACAAAATACCTTAAACAACTGGATCTTACACTGGAAGAGCTTTTCATCAACGTCATTAACCAACCCCAAACTTAGTGCGTAGACACCTTGTCCAGCCTAGGAGAAGGCGGTTACACCCTTGAACCAACTGAAGAAACAGCGGTTGGAGACCTTGACCAGCTAGAAAATGGTGGTTACACCCTTCAACCAACTGAAAAATGAGAGGCTGAAATTCTAATCCTACCGACAGTATAGAAGCTTCAATTCTTGAGCAACTAAAATTCAGTGGAAGAAACTCTTCCCCGTTGGAATATTTAGTGGTTATAATCCTTAACCGACACCTGCAACAACTAAAACTCAGTGGGTCAAACACTTTAGCTGTTGACGACATTTTATAATTAACCACCTCTACCAACAATGTATAACTCTTCAGCAACAAACTCTTTTGAGGGTTAAATATTTCAGCAACAAACCTTTACGTACTCTACCAACGATAGTCCGTAGTTACTGGAAAATTGCTCTAGCTAGGACTTGAGTCGCTTCATTGTAGTCGGAAGATATCTGTTCCAGCAACATAGTTGGTACACATCTTTAGCAAATAAGGCTTCATCCACAGAGCATATCGGTTGGCATGTCGGCTGTTATAGAGTTCCAGCCACTCAAAACGGCCCTTTACCAACTGAATCCTGGTAGTCGCTAAAGTCCAATTTTCTTGTAGTGATGTAATCATAAACCTCTTACTTTTTGCACAAAGTATGAGGTTTTAAGAACGGTAGATGGTGAAGTTTGGTATTTTGGAATTTGTTCATTTTTTATGGGTATGTAGACCATTGTAAGACGGGAATATCCTAAAATATTAGCATCAAATACGCTATCGTGTAAGTTTTTTTAAAAGAAATATCGCCAAAAGTGCGAGATAGTGTGAAATCAGGAGTGTTATATGTATAATAATGAAGGGTTTTATCTCTATCCGCGTACTGTACATTCAAAAGAAGGGGTTTCTCCCTAGAGAAAAGCATTTTCAGGGAAAACCCGGTGGAATTATGCACCCCTGATCCCCTGAGTGGGGATAGCTAGCGTTTTTGGTGACAACTCATCTCTTATATCTGCTGCCCCTGGTTACATCTCATTAGTCATTACTCTACTCATTCCAGGACTCTAGAGTTGATAGTCATTATTCTATTCATTCTAGGACTCTAGATAAGACGAGAACAAGACCAGACGGGATGTGACCGGACGAGAGTCACGAGAAGTCTGCTTTTCAACGGAAATCCAATCTCACTCTACCCCATATTTACTGGTTCAAATGAAAAGACGTTTGCTTTCCTGTATGTTACTGTTACCCTATGTAATAATAAAAGTCTTTTGGAGTAGAATTATGAAGTCAAGGTGACAACAAGATGTTTCACCGAAGATACATGCCAGAGAGAAATCATTTTCGGTTTTCATGTGATAATCTAGTTGATACGTACTGATTCCAGTTCTTGTAATTTTTTTACCACTCTTTGAATCAATTACGTTCACTTATTAATGGCAACCCTAATCGAGAAAACACTGTTGCACTTGTGACCCATGGGTATAACGTAATGACAACTGAACCTGGTCAAGACATGCAAGGGTTAATTTCACCTTAGTGCAAAAGCCAAGTAATGGTTAATTGACGGTCTACGCTTAATCAATGACCTAACATGTTAACTGCATCTTCAACGACCCAAGTTTCAGACCCTAGTAATTAGACCATAAAGTTGCGATTAAGTGGGACCTTTTGGATATAAAAATATATTAGAAAAGTGAAAAAGTAGGAGAGAAGGAGAGATTATATATATATATAATTACTCGGAGAAAGTTTGACCATCGAGCGATGGAATCCCTATCGCTAGATAAACACTCCATCGCGTATGCATGTATGTTATTTCTGACATATAGACATATGAGTTTGGCAGTTTGGCATACCCATAGTGGGTGCACATATGGCAAAATCTGATGTTTGCCATATGCATAGGAATAGGTCTCACAGATGCTTTTCTCTAGTCTAGGACAAGACCCTTCTTTGGTACGTTCAGCATGCGGAGAGAGAGACGGAAAGGTCTTGTCAGCAACATTTAATATACTACTTACACACGAATGACGATATTTATTTAATTCGTTAAATAAATACTGACTTATTATAGTTGGACCCAGGCTCTTTTAACCTTGAAAATTGATGAAAATAAGAGAGAAGGTTATTAGTAAAAATAAGATGACAATAAATTAGTCCTAATTGCACCTATGTTTTGAGGGAAGATTTGTACGAACTGGAAATTTGCTATCACCTTTTTTTTCTTACAAAAAATTATTTTAACACATTTATTACTGTGTAAATTTCGTTTTGCACCTGTGTGTTGTATTTAAATTATTTTTGTTTTCATCTGTTTAAGTTCATCCTCTTCTCGAAGTTCTATCTCTTTTACTGGCTGTAGGATACAAAATTTTTGGGCCAAGAGCTGAAATGCCCCAATTTGGGGGTGTCTGCATTTTACTATGTGATACCACTGTTTCCCCCCATCTTTCCCTCAAGACACGTACTGCATCTAAACCCATGAATTGAAAGCTTTAAACTCTTTGGGGCCCATTAGTGGGTCCCTCGAGGACTCCAGACTCAGTTTTGCTAGTCTTTATTTTGGGAGACGAGACGAGACGTTTTCTTTCCCATTCTCTCTCTCACCCATTCTTAACAAGACCTTACTAATCTCTCTCATCCATGCTTACCAGTAATCAATGTGAAAAGACGTTTGCATAATCAGATATATTTTCATTTTAATCTTTTAATCTTTTTTTTCTTATTTCCTAACTCCTAATAAATTTTGATTTTATATATAGAGTATAGACCTCCTTAATCATTTCAGTTGTCCGAGGGAGATCGAACGGACCAATACTGCGTTCCCAGGATTTGGATAGGGAAGGGCAGGAGTGGCCCCCGCCATCCCTCTCACAAGGTACACTCTTCTGGGGTTTTTTCTTCGGTAAATGAATCATTTTGCTTTCATGTATGAAGATAAGGTGAAGATTGTATTTTGCACCGCATTTCACATTATCAATTGTTTGTGCACCATATTTTAAAGTATAAAAGACGTAACACAAGTGCGACGAAGGAGACAAAATGATGACGTTATCATGAAGACAAAGGAGGCACTAGACAAAGTCTTATATCGCGCGTTGGATACAAATCTTCTTCTGACTTCTTCTTTTCCAGAAGTCGAAGTCAGAAGTAAAATTATTTTGCTTCACAAAAAGTTATTTTTTCGACTTCTAGAAGTCGTTTTTAAATTTGACATCCAAACTGACTTCTGACTTTTCGACTTCTAGAAGTCAAAGAGCTACTTCTGATGTGTTATCCAAAGTGGGTTATAATATTGAAGATGGATCATTATCAATGGAATTCAAACACAAGTGTGAAGCTTACTCAAGATAGATTCATCCGTGTAAGGGAAAAGATTCGTGAGAAAGTCCTTTCAAGGATTTATTAAAGATGGTAACGTGATCATAAACCAAGTATTCAAAATATTTGTCGCCTATAATGTGATCATAAATGTTGTGAAAGCATGAATACGATTCATTTGCTTGCAGGTTACCAGGCCCGGTTCTGAGGGGGGCTTCTTGGGCTCCAGCACAGGGCGGGATAAAACAGTATTATTTCACAGGGAGGGATAGGGCGGGATAGAGAAAATTTGAAGAAAAAAAGAAAGAAAAAAAAGATACAATTGTTTTGTTCCATACACATACTTAGTTTACCTATTGGAGGTATTATTTCATCCATATGGTTTCAATTTTCATTGCATAATACAATTAGGGTGTATAGAGCAATAATCTTTAGTGGTGCATTGTATATATGTTCGGTAATGAATCATGGGAGGCGCATTTCCTAGCAACATGAACTGTGCTTATATGGTGATGAAGTTTAATGCCCCTGCATCATACTATGCCATTTTATTACTCCAATATTGGGACCAAAGGGAGTTTTGAGCTTTTTTGCACATGGTCGTCTAAATGTCAAAGACGGCCATGCAGGTTACCAAGCGTTGTTTATAATGGAAATGATTACCATGTCGATATATAATTGATGCTTAGGGAAGAAAAAAACATCTTTAATCAATGCCAAAAATCTTAAATAGGATCTTACAGTTAATCAGAAACGATTAGTTATTTTAGGTTAATTACTTTTGGATTATCATTGGGATTTGACTTGACTTGGGTTGTATTTAGTTATTTTTAAAGTACAATAAATCAAAATTTGGATTGTATTTAACCCAAGTGAGGGTTGTATTTAGTCACTGCCATAAAAAAAGAATTTGGAAATATATGCCTGTTTTTTTTTTCTTCAAATATATGCCTGTTTTTTTGAACTTTTCGTTTATATGCCTGTTTTGACTTGGTCCCACTTTTTTTTTGAAAAAAACAAATTCCATCCAGTTAAGTGCAAGGTGGCAGTTATTTCACCTATTAAAAAGTCTTATATACCCCTGAACCCTGAACCATGAGCCCTGAACCCTGAACCCTGAAATTGGGAATTTTATAACCTTGAATGAAAAAACCTGAACCTAGATCAACGAACCTTAAAAATGATGAAGAAGGTCAACGTGGCAATGAGTAAAGGGTAAATAAGTAAAAATATAATGGTATTTAACCAAGATGGATGGAAAAGTGGAACATGCATATATTTGAAAAGTTAAAAAAATAGGCATATGTTTGTAAACTGGGTTTCGAATAGGCATATATTTCTCAATTATTCATAAATGAATGCTCAATAAATGGATGATCAATAAATGAATAACCTCTCCCCAAGAGGTGATATTTTGGGAGACTTGGAAATTTTGGGAAGTCAAATGAACAAGGAAAAGGCTTGACCATTGTTCTTGGCCCCTATTAATGTTTTATGGATATCATCAAAAGTAAGACAAACCATAGGGAATAGGTAAGGATGGAACTTGTACGATTTTATAAATATATATATCTATCTTCTTTCTTGTTTTACTCTTTTCTTTTTGATGAAAACGAAATATTAAATTATTTTGTGTAACAAGACTATCATAATTAGGGGGCATAACTGGAAAGAGTGATCTAGGAACTTGAACCATGCCTATATAGACGGACAACAAAAAACTGATTCTTGACCTATATAACTTGGACGGATGAAGTAACTTTCAGTTTATTAGTTGTGTCTGCTGTAGAGGAAAGCTGGAATAAAAAGGCCTCAAAATTCAAGTTCGCCTAGGGCACCCTGAAACTGTAAGACGGGGTCCTTTAAATAATATAATTGAGTTAGTTTGATCTTGTTGACCCAGTCAACTGTCTAATTGGTCCCTTTTTAAAATATATATTGTTTTGGGGTTCAAAAAATTATTGTTTGGTCTTACATTAAATGTTGTCCATGCGGTGAACTCCTTAGATGAACTGTACACGAGTATTCAACTTCTCCCTCTTTCAATTTCAAACAAACTCTAGATGAAAACACAACTTTTCACCCGTATCAGTATCACAGTTGGAAAAAGAAGTTTCCACTCAATCTTTCAAAAAAAGGTGACAAGTGAAACACCATTTTTCACCCAAAACAGAGGTTACAAGAGTTTGGATATTTTCAACACAAAAATTAACAGATGAGTACAGAAATACAGCTGAAAAATTAAATATTCGCGGTTTCACCTATTTGCCACCCGCATTTTTCCTATTTGCCACTCTCATTAATTGCCACCCCCAATTATCCTATTCGCCACCCATACGCTTTTTTTTTTTTTTTTTTTTTTTTTTTTTATCAATCAATTCCATATGCTTCTTCTCATATCCTAAATACTACTCCTTTGACTTTTTGTTTACACCCAAAGCTGGAACCACCTCATAACTTAAATTTAAAAAAACCCAAATTACAAATCAATATCTCACCGGCACCTTCTTCCGCTCCATCTCTCCCACCAAAACCAAAGAGATGCATCATAACTGCGATTTGATTTGTTAGTTTAGATGCATCACAAATAAGTGAAATACAAAAACCAATTAGATTTGCTTTGTTAGCATATATTTTAACATGACAGTAGGATAGGGTTTGATAACTTCGTTAAAGGTCGGATACCATACATGACTGTTAGGAATTTCGTTTTACGGATGGATTCAACTAACTCATATGTAGTAGGTTATTATTTATCATGTTACTGATTCGTTGATTTTAATACGGTGCACTACTAAATTTACCTAAAGAAGGATACCGTTGCGTAGTCTTCTAGATTTGAGTGGCACATCTAGGATATACTCCCTCCGTCCCACATTAGATGAGTTAGTTGGTTTTAAATATTGTCTCATTAATAGATGAGTTATCTCACTACTAAAGAGGGTATTTTTAAAACTTTTAATTGATTATTGTTACTATAAGAAATATGTTGGGAAAATTGGTACCCGAGCGCAGCGGAAATCAGGATCACAAAGGGCAATTGGTGATTTGAACCAAACATGGAGAAAGAACAAGAGAGACAGAAGATAATAAAGCACACACACAACCACAACACAAGAATACAAGATATACATGGTTCACTTTTACAGGCTACATCCACGGCCAAAACCACCAGAAAACATACATTGAATCAAAGACCATTACTGCATTACATGCTCTTTCCGCAACCCAAGAAAAGACCAAAGAGTTAAACAAGACATACTGTTGGAACAATTGCTGAAAATAGCATGCAAAACAATCATAAAACCAAACAAACAAAAATGTTATGGCTTAGGCACGACCAGGTCGCTCTCTTTAAGACGTTTCGCGGCTCTGTCCAAGATTGTGCAAGCAGTTCTTCCATGTCGCGTCGTCCTCAGGATAAAACAGCCGAGTTCAATCTCTTACAAAATCACTCTTGCACGATGAGAGGATTTGAAACTTTTACATTTCCTTCTTGCTCAGAAACTCTCTTAGAAAAACCAAGGATGATCGCACCCGTGTTTTTCTATCTGAAAAAATCATTTTTCTTTTAAACTCAAAAGACATAAAAATGAAAAGCTCTCACTCTAGAGAAAAAATGTTTCAACAACTCTAAAAATTCTTTTCATAAAAAATCTAATTTTTCTAGTCAAGGTTTCAATAGAGTTTAATGAGAAATTATTAAAGTGCAATTAACACCATTATTAAAGTATGAAACGGTCAAAATCAATTATAACAAAAATTAGTTTTCATTTAAGAAGAACTTTATTGTTACCAAAAATATTTTAATTGGGAAATAAATTTATGTTTTAATTATATATTCCTAACACATACCCGAGAGCACCATCGAAGAAACCATAAAAAAACAAAAAAAACTCTCTAGTCTAGCGTATAGTCGATTTTTGTTTTGGGATTCTTACGAAGTCTATATATATGTTTGTGTGGTCTAAGGTATTGGATTCTCACATTCCGAATTTTTCAGTCTGCTTCTCTTCTGTCTTCTCGTAAAAGATTTTCTTAGCTTCTTGCAACAGTTTATTGATTTATCATGTCGACTTCAAAGATGGTAACCTTGAAGAGTTCTGATGAAGAAGACTTTGTGGTTGAAGAATCTGTTGCTCTTCATTCTCAGACCATTAAGCATATGATCGAAGATTGTTTTGCTGATAACGGAATACCTTTACCCAATGTAACAAGCAAGATTTTGGATAAAGTTATTGAATACTGCAGGAAACATGACGATCATGTCGATGAAAAAGAGAAAGAAGATATTAAGAACTGGGATGCTGAGTTTGTTAAGGTTGATCAATCTGTATTGTTCAATCTTATTTTGGCTGCAAATTTTCTGAATATTAAGAACTTGTTGGATTTGACTTGCCAGACAGTTACTGATATGCTCAAGGGCAAGACCCCAGAGGTGATCCGTAAGACATTAAACATCGAGAAGGACTTCACCCTTGAGGAAGAGCACGAGGTCAGGAGGGAGAACCAGTGAGCTTTCACCATTGGTAACTATTAGTTAATGGTAAGTTTACATTTGCACTTGAACTAGTATGTTAGTTCATGTGAAGACTATATTTATCACCTGAAGTAATGTAAGAAGTACGTGAAAAATAATGTTTCGCCTATCTCTAATATTAAACAAAATTTATCAATTTATCGCGATAATAAATACACAAAATTAGCCAATTAACCCAATAACGATAATTCCTGGGTGAAAAAAACATGTAAAATTTGATAATGTTTAAATGGATGAGAATGTAAAAATAGCTAGGATGTAAACAGTTTCATCGTACCCATTTTCAAATATTTTTTCTTATTTTTAATTTACATTAGGATGCATCCAGTTTCACCCTCCCTATTTTTAAGTTTAAGCCAGGATGAATCTAGATTCATTCTTGCTATTTTTTTTGGTGTCCATTTCACCCATACTAATTTTTACTCGTCCATTAGAACCATGTTTTAAAAGTATTTGGGCAATTGACCCAATTTCTCAATACACAAAATATTATTATTAATTTATCGAAATATCGCGATGTAAACTAATTTATTAGATACTAATCTTTAGTGGAAGCTTATTTCAGATTTAATTGTAACTGATGGTGTAACCGATCAGGGGGTATCAGGTAGAAATGTTTCATAGGTTTCTCAACTCTAATGTCATACCGATCAAAAAAAAAAAAAAAAAAACTCTAATGTCATAACGAAAAAGTTCAGGTGGAACCGTGGTGGTTTACAATTACATCGTGCACAAATAATATTGTGGTTCACAAATAATTAATCACGTGGAATATCGTGCAAAGGGCAGTTTTCACTTTAAAAACCATATTAGTATTACAGTATTAGTCTTTTTTGCTAATAGAAAATCATGTTTTGCATCCTTTGTAAATGCAAATTAACTAAATTCTAAGGAAAATTGGTAATATGCACCAATATCAACTGTAATCTTAGTCTACTCGTTGTAGGTGTCCAAACGATTAGACGAGACGGGACTAGACCCTTCCAAGCAAGTCTCTATTCACTGTAGGTGTCTAAATGATTAAACAAGAAAGGAAGAGAGTCATTTGGACGGTCTGTTTAGAATCACTGTAATTATTTTATGCGCGGGTCCAAGGAGACGAGATGTGATGAGACGAGACACTTTTTAGAGATTTTATCTCTACTGAATTAAAAGGATGAAATCTTTGGACAGAAAAGACGTCTGCTTTTTCGCTTTCTTTCCCGAATAAAGTATTACTACGAGAAAAGACGTTTTCTTTTTTATATTTCTATTCTTTCTTTGGCCTCCCTCCCTGCCTCCCGGTTTTACATAATCCGAACAAAAAAGAAGGCAAAAGCCGTTTAATTCCTAAACTAACCCCTAAAAGGAAATGGGAACCATTTAGGGGAATGGTGGGTCATGGCTGAGTCGGATTAGAATTATAGATTAGGGTGCTCTGTTTGTAATTGTATTAATCACAGCTGGTTTTGTGGGTACACAATAATATAATAGCCATGCCAATTATAATCAAAAATATTGTGCTAACGGGGTATTGCACATGCGAATTTCATTCTGAACTGCAAAACACATATTGCATCTACACAGGCAGTGTAAAAAATACATTTCACTATAAAAAATCTAGTACTAAATATACAAAATCTAGGAGTAATAAGTATCTTGGTTGGAACTTGGAAGGGTCTTGTCTTGTCTTGTCTAATCATTTTGAAAGTATAGACCAGCTAAACTCTATAGTTCTAGAGTGTGGAAGTGGAACGGAAAACACTATTGTCTGCTCGGGAGCACACAAATTCCTAAATAGACTATAAGTGTATGAAGTTACAAACACAACGGAATAAAAATAAAATGCAAAGTCAAAAAGCTACAGGGTACAGTACTAAAGAATGAATGAAACGATATTCAAGAATGCAAAACGCGTTCTCTACTTCTCTGACAGTTCCCTTCTTCAATTCATCTCTGCAAGCCTATTATATTATTAATTCCAATGGAAAAATTCTACTTTTCACTTGTAATTACAACTTCAAGAGTAAAACTGTTTTTTCGACAATTAAGGGATTACAAGTGACTTTCACCTCTAAATAGATTTATGGGTGAAGATTTAGACTACTAAAACAAAAATCATGTCTCGCATGTATCTGGAGTGAAACATCTTGTTGTCACCTACTAACCTCGACTTTTGAAATCTACTCCAGAAGCAGAAACACTTTTATTATTAAATGAGATATTTTGTAAAAGGTCGCAACTTTATGGTCTATTTACTAGGGTCTGAAACTTGGGTCGTTGAAGATGCAATTAACGTGTTAGGTCATTGACTAACCCTAGACCATCAATTAACCGTTACTTTACTTTTGCACTAATTATAAGGTGAAACTAACCCCAACATGTCTTGACCAGGTTAAGTTGTCATTGCGTTATACCCATGGGTCACAAGTGCAACAGTATTTTCTTGTGTAGGGTTTCCATTAATAAGTGATAAGTAATTGATTCAAAGAGTGGTAAAAAATTTACAAGAACTGGAATCAGTATCAACTAGATTATCACACGAAAACCGAAAATGATTTCTCTCTGGCATGTATCTTCGGGGAACATCTTGTTGTCACCTTGACTTCAGAAATCTACTCCAAAAGACTTCTATTATTACAAAGGGTAATAGTAACATTAGGTCGAAATTCCAGACTAGAGTCACTAGTCACTAGATAGTGAAAAAATTGGGGAAAGCAAACGTCTTTTCATATGTCCTATAGACCTGTATTGTCTTCCATTGCCATGTTAGGTGAAGACTTTTTTTTCACCCCTTTTTATGTGAAAATTTCATATTTCTCCTAAATATTTTAAATTACAGTAAAATTTAAACTTTCACTTGAATTTTGAGTGAAAATGTTGTTTTCACCATTATGTTTTTAGAAAATTTTGATATTTTCAACATAACCTGGGTTTCGAACCAAATCCAAAAAAATTTATATATGGAAAAAAAAAAACGATCTTTTTTTTCTGAAGCAAAAAAAAAAAAAACTTATCTAGCGTATAGCCGAATTTTGTTTTGGTATTTTTACGAAGTCTATATATATATGTGGACAAAGGTATTGGATTCTATCGTTCTAATTTTTTCAGTCTGCTTCTGTTCACTCTTCTCGTAAAAGATTTTCTTCGCGTAAATGATGTAGCGAATAATGTCATCATATGTCTTAAGATGATCAATATTCAGCATTTCCGTATAAATGGGGCATTTCCACTAACGACACCCCCAAATTGGGGCATTTCAGCTCTTTGCCCAAAAATTTTGTATCCTACTGCCAGTAAAAGAGATAGAACTTCTAGAAGAGGATGAACTTAAACAGATGAAAACAAAAATTTAAACTCAAAACACAGGTGCAAAACGAAAATTTCAAAGTAAAAAATGTGGAAAAAAAAATTCTAAGAAAAAAGTGAAAGCGAATTTCCACTTCGGAAAAATCTTCCCTCAAAACATAGGTGCAAAACAAAATTTTCACAGTAAAAATGTGAAAAAAGAAATTGTTGTAAAAAAAGGTTAAAAATCAAAGTTCCACTGTCTCAGATAAATCATACTGTTAAAGACATAATAGTTTGGGAGGCATTCAACAAATTAGAGCAATTTCTTCCACTTGTTTAAGCTCGGTCGTTCTTGATTCAAATCAACATATAACCCAAAAAGTATAACGAAATTAAAAAGACAACAAGGCTTGACCATTGTTCCTGGCCTTATTAATGTTTTATGGATATCATCAAAAGTAAGTCAAATTATCGGGAATATAGGTATGGGTGGTTTTACCCTTTCTTTTCTCGACCTTTCTACAGCTGGGACAGTGGAGGCTGGTCCAGATATGTGACATGACGTGTCACAATCTTAATGTTGAAGAAAAGAATGACTCTAGTATTGGGATTGGTAATGGGGTGAAAATGGAAATGATTAAAGGTCTGCATCAATGAAAACATAATATATATTAAATTAATTAGTGTAACAAGACTATCATAAATAGGGGTATAACTGGAAAGAGTCATCTAGGAACTTGGACTATGGCTATATAAATGAACAACCAAAAATTGATTCTCTGCCTTGGAAGGAGGAAGTAGCTTTGAGTGTATTAGTGGTGTCTGTGGTAGAGGAAAGAAATGGCATTTTGGGGTTAGCTTCATTTTTTATCCTAGAATTTTACTTGCTGGATATCTAGTTATTTTTTTATCTTGAATTCTCTATTTTAAAATAGATCTTATTATCTTTTTATTTTCATTTTTGTATTTGAAATTTCTAAGGAGTGGAACTAGAACCGGGAAATCCGTACATGCACAGGTACAATACCTCTCTGGGAAGGCTCCGCATTTCTCAGGTAAGCTTCTCACCAAATTTAATTTTTTAATGGATCTTCAATCAAGCATATTCTTCTTTTCCTTTCCGACTGCTGTGTCTTTATTAGTATTCATTCTTGCAAATATATAAATATACCAGGCAACGTTAGTTGATCAAAGTAGAGGTGAGTTTGTTGCGGTTCTGTGTAAAGTAGGAAACAAGAGTCCATTATCTTTATGTTCAATAAGTGAAGGATCGCATAATTTGAACATTGAGTTGGAGGATCAGGAAGATGTTGTTGTCTTGGAGGTCGTTGATAGACGCATTTATGTGTCTATTTTCATCTCTTTTATGTATAGTGTTAGTACCCATTTCTGTACTAATTTTGGTATTTTACCCCCTTGTAGGTGTTTTTGGAAAAATGGGCTCTTGCGGGAAAATTGGCTCGAAAAGTTGTTAAAGGCTCCTGGGAGGACATTTGCTATTCGGACTCTCATTTTGGATAAGGGGTAACCCATTTTCAGGCAGCTGCTAAGCACAGACCGAGACTGGATAGGGGGAGGTCACATTTCTTTACGTTTTCAAAAAAACAGAAAATGGCGGGAATTCTCTTCACACACAGGCGATTTTTTGGATGGATTTTTGATCGATTTTTAGGGAGATTAAAGGGCTGAATTTGATTGGGTTTGTTCCTATGGACCTAACAGGCGAGGTAAGGGTGTTGGAATGGATCCAAAGTGGCTAGAACTCGAATTGGAATCGAAAAATGGTTAAAATATCACGTTCTATTTTTGGGAAGTTTCTTGGTTTATTTTTTAGAAATTTACGTGAAGAAGAGGAAGGAAACTCTTATTAAAGACTTGTTTCTATCAAGGAAGAAGTTAGGGGAAGTTTAGAGCCTTAGAGAAGCTAAAAAAACCATTGGAAGAAATCACGTTCTGCTGGTGCAAAACTGAACCGGAGAAGACGAAGAACACAGAACAGCGGAAAAAGAAAGTTGCAGAGGCAGACTTATTTTCAGTGACAACGAATTACGGTCGCATCATCCAGCAGTCACCAAAGCTCTTCAGCAACGATTCCGTCCGCTGTATTAGACTTTCAGCGACTACAGTATTCCCTTTTCTCCCTTGTAATCAGTTTTTGAGCCATAAACATGTATTTTGAGAACACGATTAATATGAGGAGCTAAACCCCTTAGCCGAGGCGACGGAGGAAGCCATTGTTCCATGAAAAGTGGTATAATTCTATTTTTATTATTTATTGCAATTATTTTACATGATTTTTTTGCATAGAACTTAAAAGAAAAATTGATTTTTATTGAGTGGTTGTGAATTGTTTTGATGGAACATGCTAGGTTTTGACACTTTTGATGTTTCATGCTTTGTGATTACAACTACTACTTCAAAAATCTATCAGAGGCAAATATTAGAATCACTTAAACAAAGAATATTGCATGAATATTGATTAGAGTTTATCGATTAATTGGTCAATGGTGGAATCCAAAGTCTTGGTACTTTCTTATAATTATTGAAACAATTTTATTTAATTCTAAAAAATCCTTCACAAGCCCGAGTTGAACGAACTTTACTCACCACTTTCACTACAACTTTAAAACCACATTAGTCGTCGGTGGGAGAAAAGTACATCTGACTGGTTTCTATTTTGGGCTTAATGGTCGATGTGGAAATGGTGATTACTTTCTTTCTTAATTTATGTCTCTGTATTTGTTTGTAATGTGTTTCTTGAACTCTTTTTTTTATTCAATTATATGGGGATTGGGATTCATCAGAAATATCCCTCTCACAGTGCTCTAATTACCTAACTCTCATGGTTTCAAACAGAATTAGAAATATATCCTTTGTAACGGGTTTTCTTCCAAAAGGTGTTAACTTGCTGTTAACTTATCACGGTCGCACCATATATTATTATATTTGTACGTTGTACTGTATTCCTCCTTAAAGTTTTCGTCTCTCTTAACTCACCTTTCACCAGAAAAGATCGAAACCCTAAAATTCTATTGTTATAGAAAAGGCCTTCTTTTACTCATGTTTACTGTCGAAATTCAAATTTTCGGTACTTTTCGGTATTAATGTCGAAATTTTGGGTAATTTCTCTCTCATTTTTACTCGTTGTACTAAAAAACCTTTTTTTTATTTAGATTTGATGGAAACAAGTACAGGACTTCCAAAAGAGATTCTACAGATACGGGAAGAGGTGTGTCAGAGGCTGAACGAAAGGATAAGAGGTTGTACAATTCTCGCCGGAGTACTCTATCGGATAGGATTTTAGGTACCAAATGACCTGAAAAGCAAAGAAGAATAGACAAAATATTATTATTAAATTTAATATTAATTAAGTTACTATAAATAATTCAGATCCGATTTGAAGTCCCATGCTTGATATAATTCAATGTTCTTTATGTCGTTTTTACTGTAATGACATTTAATAATTTTTGCACACTGCTACAATTGATTGCCATGAGAGCATTATTTATGTTGCATCCTGATAGAGCCATCAACCACACACTGCTTGAACAAGTTGAAGCGTATGAGAAAATGGTACTTATTAGTATGTGGATTAATACCGAGCATGATACAGGAGAATGTCATGAATCGATGATGACTCCCGCGGCTCCCCCATTACTAGGAGGTAGAGTGCATCAAAAAAAAAGAGGGAGTTTCCTTCTTGATTGATAATCATGTCGGCTTAACCATTGAGGACGATGATGAGTTTCCTCCTTGATTGTTGATGTTGTTCTCTATTAATTCTCGATCCGGCTATGAACTTTTCTTTTGTATGCATGTTCCTTGTTCTCATGTGGTGGTTTTTGTTAGCTTAGAATATTAAGTCTTAAGTAAAACTCTTGTTCTATTGCTTTTTCCTGGAGCTTTATGCTCTTGTTTAGTTGTAATCTGCTTGCACATGGCCTGTGTGCCTTTAATCTATTTTGGTTTGTGGATCAAAAAAAAACAATAATTCTATACAAACGGTCAAGAATAAAGGTGCATATAGTGGAGCTCCAAAAAACAATAATTCTATTTACGTTAGTTATTGAGAATGCTATTCCCCACACTTAATATCGCTCTACTCTCAGCACAAACTGACGTGGAAGTCCACGTGACAACTTAAATTTCACGTGTATACTTTCTCTCTCTTCATCAACAAAAACTCTCTCTCTACCTCTTTGTTCTTGTTTATCTGTAAGTCATCTCTAATTTCATCTCTAATAATCTGATTTGAAATTTCTATTTAAATTTCATCTCCCGTACATAAAAACAAACTTCAATTGTATGGAACGATAATTTAGGTTAGATAAAAAATTACTTACAATTTCTGCGAGTGCGACCTACATCGTAAAAGCGTTACGACTATAAATCCTCTCTTGTATGTCTATAAAATCAACTATCCCATTTTGGAAAATGTGGTACCTATCGTAAATTTATCTCAGAGATCTTCCCTTGCCATTCCCGTAATCTAGCAAATAATGGTTCTACACTAGAGTTGTGTGGATCAATACACACATGTGACTCACACATGGGATAACAAAAGATAGTCCCACATTGATAAAAGGAAATTTCATAAAACTAACAGAAACAAATTACATTGTTTCCATTACAAAGAATACTTGTCCACTTTTCCTTTCTAGACTTATATCCCAGCATCTAGAATCAACATGCATATCCGCATGTTTGTTAAGGAATTTAGCTAGATTATCTGCTAGACAATTACAGGATCTCCGAATATATACAAAAGAAGAACTAGCAAGAAATTTTTTGAACTCTAAAGCTTGGAGCAAAATAGCTTTTGAAGTACAATTAACAGCAAAATTGTTCTTCTTTATGCTGTTGAACACCTTCTGATTATCATTAAGATAAAAAAGATTAGTCTTGCATTTCCCCTGTTTCGAACCCATCTTGTTGCTTCTCGACATGCTCTGGATTCTGCTTCTTCCGCACAAGAACACCATCCCGTCCCTCCTGTGAAATCAACAATTAAACCCATGTTATTCACTTCTTTACAATGCTTGTTCTCAACTTCTTTGCTGAAATAAATGCCTGACTTCTAGTAATTAACCACCTGACCTGAGGAATCACTAAAAAATTTAAGAACATCCAGTAAATTCCTAGCCTGAAATATAGTGGCAGAAGTAAATAAGAAAGAATCATCAGCAAAGAATAAATGCGAAACATATGGACATTGTTTATTAACCCTTATGCAAGAAATCTTGCCAGTATTTTCAGCATGGAAAAGGAGTCTTGAAAAGGCTTCCATACAGATGATAAAGATATAGGGCGACATAGGGTCACCCTGTCTAATACCTCTAGTAGGGAAAAAAGTTTCCCCTGGAGAGCTATTAACAAGCACAGACGACGAAACAATAGATATACAGTTGTAAACTAAATCACAGAAATCATTAGAGAAACCGATTTTTTTAAAACAAACATAACAAAATTCAATTCTAGTCTATCAAAGGCCTTAGAAAGGTCTAGTTTTAGGGCCATATGGCCATTTTTCCTTTTATTGGTTTTCATAGTATCCTATTTGGAATGAAATAAGATTGGTTCTGAGATATAATTTTATCCAACAGGGGTTTAATTCTATTTGCTATTATTTTAGTCACTATCTTATAAAGGGCATTACTAAGACTAATAGGCCTGAAGTCACTAGGATTTTTTGGTATTTTTTTTTTAGGAACAAGAGTAATATAAGAATGGTTAATTTTATGATTAAAGCATTTATCTTTAAAAACTTTTTGAACCCATAGAACTATATCATCCGTAAGCAAATCCCAGTGCTGTTGATAAAAACCAGGGGGGAAACCATCAGGTCCAGGAACCCCCAAGCATTCATCAAAAACAAAGCTTCTTTAATTTCCTTTTCACTAGGAATTTCCTTTAGTCTATCATTATCATTAACATCTATCAGAGGTCTTAAAATGTCATTCAAGATGGGATCAATATCATTATTACTAGCACTAGCAATATTCTTGAAGTGATTAGTGAGGAGTTGACTTAAAGTATGGATTCTATTATATATATTCCTATCAGAAGCATACTGATGAAAAAATTTAGTGTTATTATCATTATCATTTATCCAAGTTTCTTTTACATGCTGGCCCCAATACACTTTTTCTATTTCATACCAATTTGATAGATCGATTTGTAGCTGATCAATTCTTATTTTCGTTTCTGGACTATAAGGTTTCTTGTCTTCATTTTCAATGTTCTCAAGGATACTAGAGATATTTCTAAAAATGTTACCGAAATCTTTCTTATTTCAGGCTCTAAGTTCATACTCTAAATTTTCTAAAGTTTTAAACAAGTTTTTGCTGTTTTCCTTACTTTTCTGAACTGATTTTTCTATTACCTTCCTATAGTCTTTATGCTCCATCCAACATTTCATGTATCTGTAGGGTTTCACACATTTATCACTAATTGGAATATTCTCTAGTAGAATAGGAGTATGGTCCGAAACTACCCTAGTAAGATGTTTGTTACTAGATTTCGAAAATAGTTCTAACCATTTATGATTTACTAGAACACGATCAATCCTTTCCTGAATGTGTTGGTTTCCAGTTCTATTATTTTTCCAGGTAAATGGAAGGCATGTGAAGTTAAGATCTACAAGTCCTAAAGTCTGAATACAGTGGAAAACATTAACAAAACTACCGGTAGAAGGACTATTTCCTCTTTCCTTATCATCTTTATCTTTATGTAGAATAAAATTCATGTCACCTACAATAGCCCAAGGAACATTCACTGAACTAATACTTTTAATGAAATCCCATTGATCATTCCTAAGGTTATTATCTAGAGCACCATAAATGAAAGTGATAAAACCATTCATATTTTCTTTAAATACTTGAAAATGAAAGCATTATCTTTAAAAGTAACAAGTTTAGCATGAACTCCCTGATTCCACGCAATGGCAAAGCCACCTGATCTACCAATTGAGGGCATAATGAACCAATCCTTTAATTTTAACCTTTTTAACACTTTTTCTACTATCGACATATTGACTTTTGTTTCAGAAAGGAAAATCATATCCAGGTTATGGGATTTATTGAGAAATTGTAGGTGATCTTGTTTTAAACTAGACCTAATGCCCTGAAGATTCCAGGATAATACCTTGAAGTCATACCCAAGATCTTTATCTTCCATGACCATATAAAGGAAAAACTCTTATAGAATGGTAGATAACTATCAATGATGCATTTTAGGAATAAACATATGTAAATGAACATGCAGGTGATAAGATTTTTGACAAGAACCCTTTTAAAACTATAAATACTAGAATCATAGTTAACATTTTTTAAAAACATTACCATAGTGATAACAAAGCAGGCTTGTAAGTAAAAGATATGCTTAAAATTTAAGTGAGTGAAGGAGGAGTGTTTTAAAAAGATTACCTCATGAGTAATAGCTTGTTCCATAGGGAGAGAGCTGTCAGCACTAGTACCAGAGTTCGCCATCTCATTAGTCACTTTGTTGCTCTTCTCAGCTTCCATGAAACTCCAGGATAAAGCATTCTCATCTTGCTTAGAATTATCAGTACCAGTAATACTATTTTTCCCATTGTCGATAAGCACACTTTCTGCCATTTGTAGAGGTAAAATGTTTTCTTCTTCATTAACAACAACCCAGTCACCACCATTTCTAGATTTACTGTTTCTTTCATTTACATCTGCATTATCCTCTCTTGGTTCATTAATTACTATATTGTTCCTTCTCCCCATGATTGAGTATTGACTCAACATTCTGAACCAATCTGCTTGTCTCCTCTTTTGTTTAAGCTCTTTTGGATTTGCACTTCCTTCCTCCTGTATAGGTTCTTTTCCTTTGATCATTCTCCTTACATCATCCTCAGATACTTTACTACTCTCTACTATATCATTTCTTCCTTCCCCATTTCCATTAGCATTAACTTTTCTCCCATCACCAATTACACCAATGTTACCAGCTTCCCTAATTTCAGAGCACATCACATCTTCTTAAACTTCAATTTTTCTTCTCTTGGTTCCTCTACTTTGGTAGTCCACCCTATCAATCTCACTTTCATAAATCCGGAGATTTACAGCAGCAGTAGCTAGACCAGCAGCATCAGCACTATTGTCTTACGTGGCTTGAACTGGGACATTTGAATATTCTTCTTCATCATTGTAAACATAAACTTTTGGGCTCTTATAAGCTGCAATTATGGGTCTGCACTTCTCATTTGAGTGATCTCTATCCATATGCCAACATTTTCTGCAGGTTCCATGAGGAATTTCCATGAAAAATATCTTCAGCTTGATAGTTTCCCTATCATTACTATCTATAATTATGATTTTGACCTCATGCACTAGAGCCTTTGATTAGGATACATCTGCAATCACATGAGCTTGGTATTCTCCTTATGGATTAAGGGGACCAATCAAGGTGAGAACTCTGCCAATCTTACTTGTCACTTTCTTTGCAACAAAACCCTTCTCAACCAAATCACCTCTTAGTTCAAATTTTACCCAATAATCATGAGAAGTAAAGTCTATTTCCTCAATTTTAGTCTCACTACTGAACATGTGCATAGACAGAAGTTTACCTTGATCTCTGTTAGGAATGAAGTAAATAGCAGCAACAAAGTCGACTGCATTTGAGAACCTGATAGTAAAAACTTTAGGATCAGCAGTCTTTCTTACAATGATTCTTCCAGTTGGAGACCAAGACATGTTCAGTGCATAAACCAGTTCTCCAGTTTTCAGACCTCTTGGATCATCACCTTTTTTTATTTCCTTGAATAATTTCACAATCACTCTTGGATATTTTCTTTTTTCAATTGCTATGGAAGCATCCCTCAGAAACTCAATATAATACTTAAAAGATTTTGAAAGAGGCTGAACTTGATCTTCTAAAACATCAGTAAGATGAGCAATATAGTTTCTAGTGGGAATATCAGACATTTTTCTCAAAGTAGTAACAGATGCAGAGAGAGGAAGTTTCTGGTTCTGATATCTTTTTGTGTGAAGAAAGAGGTAGCTTGTGTTGAGTTTTATATTACCATTCCTGCAGATTTTTGAAATATAAACATTAACTTTGAGTTTTGCTAACACTTGTAATAAATAGAGCCAAATGGGCAGAGAATGAGAATGATTATTTCTGAAGATCTTCTTTTTGCATGTAATCTTGTGACTGTAGCCTATGAAGAAATCTGCCACTTGTGAGAAATGCAAGATTATGTCTGAGTTCTTAATACCATAATAAGCATAAAGATTGATTTTAAAATTTAATCTTCTCCATTGCACTGCTGCTATTAGAGATAGGTCGATATTCACAAAGTTTTGTAAGTTTTGGTTTTGTCACTGACATATGAAGTAGGTATGGTGATATCATTTTCTTGAATAATATTTTCACTGACAGATGAGGTGAAGATGATGTTATCTCCTTTTTTAAATTTGTCTCCCAAGGAAGTAATAAAACTAATATCAATGATTATTCTCTGATCATCATTCATAGTATTTGGATTAGCACCCTTGTCCTCTTCTAAATATAGAGATACTTTACTTGTGCCCAAGGGAAACATCCCTTGACGGTGAAGCAATGTTCCTTTGCACTGTAGCTCTCTCCTTCGGATCGAATCCGAGCAATTGACCAGAGATGGCCTCCACTGAGCATTAGCTCCAACATTTCTTTCCCTGCAAAATAAGGAAAGCAAACAACAAAGGATAATAACTTGTAATGAAATTTTGTTCATTATGAGAGCAAAGGGGACACTGGAATTGACTAAGAAAACTTTTAGGTCAAAAATTCAAAAACTGCAAATTAACCAAAGAATCAAATAGGTTTAGAAATAAAAGGAGAAATTGAAAAACTTTAATTGAGAAGCAAAGGGGTTGAAATTAGTAACACCCAGATAAAAATTGTTCTAATTATCACCCAATTTGATTTTGGCAAGAACAAAAATAGGGAAAGAATTTAACCTAAAACAAATGAATTGAGAAGGAAAACCTAAGAGAAGAATGGGAAATCAAATGAATTGAGAAGGAAGGCTGTAGATTAACCAACATAAGATAGGAAAAAGAAGAACAGATGCATAAAACCACTAGTAATGATCTGGAAAAACTAAAGCACAGAGAGATTATGGATTCATGGAAGAAGAATTCGAAACTGAGTTGACTCGGTTTTATCGCTGAGGCCTTTTGGATAAAACCCCATGCCTCTTCTTTTCTTCATTCATATATATATATATCCCGGTATCGTATCGGTTACTTATCATTCACATATGTATATATTCGGTATCGTATCGGTTACGTATCATATCGGTGTAAAAATATAGGTATTGTGAAGACCAGAATTTAAGAGAAGCCAAACAGAAACCCCTAAGTCATTCAACAAATGAACCCCACTGAACAATGAAAATCTTGATTTATTAGAATCTTAAAGGACCGTCCTAGATCTTCTACCATGAGTCCAAGTAAAACTCAAACTCCTGTAATTCACCAGCCAAAACCTCGAAACAAATAACTACACATCCTAAAAGTTGTTGGTATTTCTTAAAGTTTGCGGGCAACCAACCCAAAACCAGTTGGAAATGAGTGGAGTGGCCCTTCCAAATTATACTTAAGTTAATTAAGGGGTTATTGTCCCTCCACACGCCACCTCATGTATAAGGCCAGTAACTCGGCCTAACACGTGGAACAACGTACGTAATGACTAAAATCGGGTCATGGGTGCACAAGTGAAAAATTCGGTCACGGTGGCCGAAATCGGGCCTACGGCCTTAGCTTTGACTAAAGTCGGGTCATGGGTGCACAAGTGACAAATTCGGTCACGGTGGCCAAAATTGGGGCCACGGCCTTAGCTTTGATACCATGTTAAAGTCCACGGATAGCAACTCAAAACCAATTGGCAATGAGTGGAGTGGCCCTTCCATATAATATATAAGTTAATTAAGGGGATATTAACAAGTGGGACTATTGTCCCTCCACCGTATTCCAACACAATCTCTACCAACAAAGTTATTAGTAAATCGAAAGCAAGGAAGGATCCATCTAAGCTCAGTAAAAAGGAGAATAAAATTTGACTTCGCCGCCATTACCCACACCACCTAAGCCAATCCACATCTTACTGTTTCATCTTTTGCTTCCTATGGTTAATGTAATTCATATCTGCTAACAACATAAGTACCAGAGACTAGGGGAACCATGGTTTCAAAATAATTGTTTAGCCCTGTTGTTAAGAAATGACAATCTCCCGTATTTTTTTATGTAACTTTTTGATGCCGGAATCCTATAAAAGACCCTGCCCAGGTAACGTTTTGATGCTCAGGAGCCATTTACACAGCCGCACTTGAATTTTTTGTTAAGCATGGCGTTTTTCCCTCCATTAAGTGCGTTGTCTTATTTCTATTGACTCATATTTGCGTTATTATTTTATATTTTGAGTGTACTTTGTATTTAAAATTATGCAATTACTAGTTTCTCACCCGTGCAATGCACGGGTCTGTTTCTTTCTTATGAAATATTGGATGCTTATTATAAATAATAGTATTATGAAAAGGGGTAACAAATATGTCAGTATGATATTCTTCTTACAAATAAAAAATCAGTAAGCTAATATCTTAGTTGGTCTGCAGGAAAAAAAAAGGGGGCTAAAACAAATATAAACTTTAAGGATCCAATGCAGCAATACATCTTCGTGGGGCAAGAAAATATTTTCCACGTCTTCTATTGGGCAACGTCAAAAGGTTTACTTTAAAAAGTTTGGTGGGTCCAGAATCAACCAGAAGCGAGAATTAACGTGAAGCTCCAGTGAATGAGAGCGCTCGAAAAAACAACGTTATTATATAGTTTTTCACCTGTGCTACGCGCGGGTCTGTTTCATCTTTGCTTTAAAATTAATTTCATTAAAAAAGAAAAACTTTTTTGAAAAATTAGAAAAATTTATTAGGTTGGTAAGCTTAAAGGAAAATGAAACGTTCAATAAACTAATAAAAAACCAAATGCAACTAACTTATTGCTTTAACGATATGTTTTATCTTGCAACAAAAGCAAAGTGTATTGCTATACTCAATCCAGCTTGATAAATGAACCAAAAATTATGTCGTTCCATTTTTTCTCCAAATTTTGATATAATTTCCGGAGCTCATGTTTTTTTATATACTCGTGACTCTTTTAATCCGCATTTCCTTTACTTCATTAATAGAAGCATTGTCGAGATTCTGATATATCATAATCTCAAAAAAATCTCGTTCAGATTGTGACACTATCTCCACCTACTACTTTAATAAATTTTCAACCATTCAAATTAAGATTGATGTTTCAGAATGTGCTTATTTTTTGTGGGTATGTGGAGCTTTGAAATGTGAACATATCGCCGAAATATTAGCTTCAAATACGTTATCGTTTAATTTTGATTCACAAGCAATACATCCAAAAGTGAGTGATGAGTGCCAAATATTGCGTATTTCTACATCTTTTAATTGGCATTTAACTCATCTTTTGTGCTTTAATTCTCTATTTTATCCCAAATTCTGAATTTTTACTATTTTCAAGAGTAATTACTTTTACTAATTTATTTTGTGTTTTTAGCCAGTAAATAAAGCTTAGATGAATTAAGGAGCAGAGAAGTGGTGACAACGGAAGGAAGACAACAAAGCTCCCGCTAGAAGGCAGTGAAGAATGTCGTTTGCACCTCATCCATATGCGAAGAATGTCATTTGCACTACCCAAAATTAGTAGTGGGCTTGAGATATTAGCTTTGAAGAAGCATTAGGCCTGGAAGAAGTGAAAGAACCCAAACCAAACCCATATGCCCGAGACATCAGATCTGATGTAACTGCTCTACACCGCAGCACTCTTCATCTCCTCCCCTAATCGTACAGAACCCAACTCCATCATCATTTCCTTCTCCTCCTTCCCGATAGAACCAACACCACTTGCAGTCATCTTCCATCAAATCCATCCCCGACAATATCTGCTCACAGACACCATCACAATCAGACTCACACTCAAGCTCCTAATTTCTATCTCTCTCCATCTTATCTTCTTCCTGTAACCCTAGAAGCTAGGATTGAGAAAGATAGAGTTAGGGTTATCTTCAATAGCTAAACCAAAAATAAAATCAAGTTGCAGAGAAAAAATAACAGAGGGGACAAGAGAGACCACTGGTGCTAAAGCTCACTGAGGTGAGGGTATAATGCTGTCAGGTGCTAGAGAGACCTAGAGAAAATGTCTTGGGAGAGAAAAGAGAAGGAGGCGGGAAAAGGATTGAATCCGAGAAAAGGAATAGAACACGTTGTTTATTGTGCCTAAAACCAATTTTATATCTGCGGTATCGTTCTCCAAACTTAATGCTCTATCTTGAATGATTGCCATGTTTGCTTACTGAACTAGTTGCTTTGCCTGGTATTACCCAACCCCTGCAACATATGGTATATCTGAGAATGATTCTATGATTTGTGAATAACATCCTTGCTTGCTGAAATTGCCATTTTACTGTGCGTATCTCAGTCTCTGAAAAATATTTTGTCTGTATACATCTCTGAATCTGTTTATCATTTCTACAAGCATCATCTCAGACCTGAGTGATGCAGTTGTTCTGGTCTCTATAACATGTGAATGGTATGTTTGTATGCTAAACTGTGATCATTTCTTCTCTTGACCAAACTGATTGTCTGGCTTGTCCCCATTAACACTGCCTATCTAAGATCCCATTTCCTGTTGTTGACTCACCTGCCCAGGTTGAGACAATGGGTGAAGCTATGAATCTGCCCCGTACCCTGCAGGATTATGTATTTTCTTAACCCCAGTCTGATGGCCCATTTGAATTGAATGCAAGCATGATACAAATACTTCCAAAATTTCGAGGGGTTGAATCTGAAAACCCCTACCATCATGTAAGAGAGTTTGAACAAATTTGTAGGGTTATGAAACCTGACCATATATCCGAAGACTCTCTAAAATTGCGTTTGTTTACATTTTCTTTAAAGGAAAGGGCTAAAACCTGGTTTTACAGTTTGAGACCACACTTAATCACCACTTGGGAACAACTCACAAATCAATTTTTCAGAGAATTCTTTCCACTTCATAGGCCCATCAATATTCGTCAAAGTATCGATTGTTTTGTCCAGTTAGGTGGAGAGACTCTTTTTCATTATTTTGAACGGTTTAATGATTTGTTCATTGAGTGCCCTTACCATGGCTTTGATAAGTGGAGATTGGTCATTATCCTCTATGAGGGACTAGACTTTTAATTCTCGATCCATGGTTGAATCTATGTGTAATAGTGAATTTATTGATAAAACTGTGGATGATGCATGGAAATTTTTAGCTGAGATTGCAGATAAAACCCATCAATGGGAATCCATTAGAGAAACCAGAACAGTATCACATGATATCGGTAACCCCCATGAGTTAGAGTCCGTTTTTGACTCTGATACAAACATAAGTTGCATGACTAGGAGAGTCGAAGCTCTAGAAAATTGTTTAATTGAACATGTTGATGTCCCTAAGTCATGTACCCAACCTGAACTCCATGTTTGTACCTTGTGTGATAGCTCAGACCATTTAACTGAAAACTTCCCTGACTTGCAGTCTAGAGTGCATCATGTTGATGCTCTCTGTCATAAGCAGGAGAATCATCCCTACCCACAGACCAATATTTAGGTACAGACAACTGATGAGCATGTTAATTATGAGCTTGAAATGTTTGTTTCTCCAAAGGTACCCAATGTTGAAAATAGTGCTTCTTACCCTTTTGTTGAAAATGTTAACACATATTCGCTTATTTCAGAGGAAGATGTACAGGTAGAGGAACACTAATGGTTTCGACAGGGTTAGCTTTTCATGCATTTTTGATGATGATGATGATGATATGATATGATATTAGATGAGGTGATCAATTATGAATATAGAATTGCAGAGTTTTGCAACTCTGAAACATTGGAACACATTATAGAAACCTCTACTGCTGATAATTCATTTAATCCTCATCCATCTCAGTCTTTATATGCGCATGAAATTGATGCTGATTTAGATCTTGTGCAACTGTCCTGTGAAAGAGAGCATGACACGTAGCTTGTGTCTGACCTAGGAAATATTGAATTATCTGTTGACACTAATGATCTAGGATTGAAACTGTGTGCCAAATATTGCGTATGTCTACATCGTTTAATTGGCATTTAACTCATCTTTTGTGCTCTAATTCTCTATTTTATCCCAAATTATGTATTTTTACTGTTTTCAAGAATAATTAATTTTACTAATTAATTTTGTGTTTTTAGCCAGTAAATAAAGCTTGGATGAATTAAGGAGCAGAGAAGTGGTGACAACGGAAAGAAGACAACAAAGCTCCCGCTAGAAGGTAGTGAAGAATGTCGTTTGCACCTCATCCACATGTGAAGAATGTCGCTTGCACGACCAAAAATGGCTTGAGATATTAGCTTTAAAGAATCATTGGGCTTGGAAGAAGTGAAAGAACCCGAACCCATATATGTGCCCGAGATGCCAGATTTGATGTAACAGTAGCACTCTTCATCTCCTCCCCTAATCGTACAGAACCCAACTCCATCTTCATTTCCTTCTCCTCCTTCCCGACAGAACCAACACCACTTGCAGTCATCTTCCAGTATCGGTGTTATGTGGTCGTGCCTGGAATGGGTGCGGTGGTCCGTAGAGGTCCTTTAGATTAAGATTAGTTAACGAAAATGCTTTGTTCCCCCAGAGTTACCCCCCACTTTTCCCCCACACTCACAAACACACACTAAAACCAAACCCCTATCAGTTAACGAGACAGGACTAGCCTCCTGCCTTAGTCTACTAGTTGTAGGTGTCCAAACGATTACTCATTTTCTTTTTTATATTTTAATTCTTCTTTGGCCTCCCTCCCTGCCTCCCTGGCGGAGCCAGACTTTGAAAATGAGGGGGACTAAAAAAAAGTTATACATACACTAGTGGACTAAATTTGAAAATTAGGTGGACTAAATGTAAAATGTATCATAAAATCAAGGGCTTTTTTATGGACTAACATATTGCATCTACACAAGCAATGAAAAAAATACATTTGACCATTTAAAATCTAGTACTAAATATACAAAATCTAGGAGTAATAATTATCTTGGTTGGAACTTGGAAGGGTCTCATCTTGTATTGTCTAATCGTTTTGAAAGTATAAACCAGCTATACTCTATTGTTCTAGAGTGTGGAACGGAAAACACTCTTGTCTGCTCGGGAGCACATAAATTCCTAAATAGAGTCAACAGACTATAAGTATAAAAGTTACAAACACAGCGGAATCAAAATAAGAAAATGATTCGTACACCGAAAACATTTTCACCCAGGATGCACCGTGTGAGAGGGTGGTGGGGCCCATTCATGCCCCACCCCTATCCCAATGCAGAGAGGGTGACATTGAGGACGTCAGATCCCCTCTCGGTGCACACTTCAAAGTGGATGTAGCATAACTTATCAAAATATAATCCAAAGTCAAAAAGCGACAGGGCACAGTACTAAAGAATGAATGAAACGATATTAATGAATAAAAATGCTTCATATCCCCCAACTCATCCCCCACTCCCTTCCACCACCTCACATAACACACACATTAATGAACGAATGCAAAACGCGTTCTCTGACAGTTCCCTTTTTCAATTCATCTCTGCAAGCCTAGTTTTCCAGCTGTTGAAGCTAACCCTAGTCTTATCTCTCTCAATCCTAGCTTCTAGGTTTCTGTTCTTGATAAGAAAATAAGACAAGATGGAGAGAGATAGAGATTAGGAGTTTGATTGATGGCCAGTTGAGAGGGTGGTTATGATCAGAGATTGTCAGGGATGGATTTGATGGAAGGAGGTGAAATAAAGGTTTTGCAGAGGTTGGACCGTTGGAGAGAAGCTGATATGAAGGTGGTGTTTGGTTTCTGCTTGATTAGGGGAGGAGACAGGAGGCTAGGGTATTGGACGGTTGATGTGACGTATGGAGATGTCGTTGGATGTTGAGGAGCTTCTGGGTGTTGAACGGTTGTAGATCTTGGGTCCTCTTGGAAAGTATTCTTCTAGGCCCATATCTTCTTCAAGCCCATTTCTAGTTTTAGGTCGTGCCAGCGACATTCTTCACTTGTGGATGAGTTTCAATTGCATAGGAATTTCCCTAACACATGATGTACAATTACATGTTTTTCATGTTTGTTAAGTCGAAAGTGGGAGGAAAAAAATTTGTTCATTCCATAGGAATTGCCCTTACACAGGCGGTACAGTTACACATGTGATAATACCCCAAAATATAGTCGACATTGAGACTTTTGTACGCATATTTACTTTGTGGCGGTACGTGCAAGCGCTGGACAAACTTAATAAGAATACATTGATGGTAATACTCTGTCATTACCTTATATTACAAAATCTAAACATAACCTTATTACTAATTAATAAAGACAAATAGACAATAGTAGTTCTATAACTTATTACTTAATAATAAAGACAAATAGATAGTAGTAATTCTATAAATCAGTTATTGGGTTAGTGACATGGATATTGTCACCAAACGTCTCCGATACTCCTCCGAAATCTTCTAAGGAAACGCTGCTCTTCATGTGCGGAACTATGTTAATACATGTTCCAAATGGTATCGTTCCCCATATTTCCCTCAATGTTCCTGTAGATGTATCATAACGCGATATGCATCGATTGTCCCATAACAGGATGTCGTTGTTTTTACCCAGAGCAATCGGGTTATAAGTTGGCCAATTATTCTTTTGCTTTGGTAAGTTAATGCTAAACCGGCGTCTCCAAATCAAATGTTTGGGTTCATCGGCAGATGAGGCGAAATCATTTTTATTCTCGTCTAGCATCCAGAAATCTATACGTTCTCTTGCTGACTATGCATGTTGTACACGCACAGAGTAACCCCAAACAGCATCAGCCCAACGGCTGGGAATTGATCCACATGGAAATTACCCCCAGGTATATGATTGGGCGGTAATGAATGTGTGCTGAACGTCTCACTCCTCAAATTGAAAGAAAATAATGTCTTAATTGCGTCCTTGTAGACCAACCAAAAAATACACCCATTCGCATATACACCTGATCCACTTCCACAAAAACATACAAAAATATGTTCAACATTTATCCATCCATCTTATCGCTGAGGGTGTTGACTTCCACTTTGCCGTCAGGGTCAATTCGAACAACCTTGTATTCATCAGAACTTTGACAGTAGCCGAAACCTCTTAACATGTTTCTGCGTCCAACGAATTCCTCCGGAAGCATATATTTCTGTGGGAGATGAATGTACTGACCTGTTTATGGATTTATAATATAAATAGTATCTTGGATGTTGTCGTGGTAAGCATAAAAACACACGAGACCGTTGCAAGACCCGATCACTGGGTGTGATAATCTTTTAAGTGGTCTATCATCCGGGTGACTGTTAGCTACGATAGTGTCGTAAAGTTCTGTGTTCATATGATCGATGTAAATGAGTTGCGATCCAAAGTCGTTTCCCGAGCATGATGTGATACAGAACAGGAGACCAAATTTGGTGTTATCAAGGATGGCCCTCCAGTTGACGCATACAGATTTGCTATGAAGAACACAATTTGTTGTAGGGAGTCGACCTAATATCTGGGTAGCGATTTCTAAAGGAAACTTATCCATCGGTTTTAGTATTATTCTGATCAGTGTAACTATAAATAGAAGGGATATTATGGATTATGAAGAGGGGACCAGTGTAACTATAAATAGACAAACATTCAATGGTTTGTAACGTTTAGTGTAAGTTTGTGTCCGTTTGAACCCCAACTGACAAAACATTGTAACATTGTGTCCGTTTAGAACTCTTTTGAACCCCACCACCAGTGGGATTTGTATGGGTTATTATGGTTCCACATAATCCGAACAAAAAACAAGGCAGAAGCCGTTTAATTCCCAAAATAACCCCTAAAAGGAAATGGGAATTAGGGGAATGGTGGGTTACGGGCCACTTACGGCTGAGTCGGATATAGTATGGAATATAGATTAGGGTGCTCTCAGCTCTGTTTATTTGTATAATATAAGTCTAGACAAACCAATTCTTTTCTGATGCCTTGAAAGTGAAACCCAACAAGGTATATATATAATGTTTCCTACACACTTTGAAATTTTACATATACCAATCTAAGCCCTACACCACAATCCATGTTATTATATTTTATTTATTATCATCATATGTATAGTTCGTTTGCTTCAAAAATATAAAATAGTAAAAAATGGTTTGTTAGATTTATAAAATCATATAGCACGTGAAGCCAATCACCAAGTGGTCTAGTGGTTGGCATGCTCCCTCTCACTGCGGAGGTAGGGGTTCTTATTACTACCTTTTTTTTTATAGAAAAAGAGAGATAATAGCTCAACTGAGCAACTACCTCACTGGTACAATAGTTGGCCATCTGGGCTATATCTAGCTCCATGAATAGCCCCTAAATCTTGATTAATGTTATTACAGTTACAATAATGATTTACACACCGAAAATTTTGTACCGGCATTGCACCGTGTGAGAGAGGGATGGGAAGTTGAATAGACTGTAAAGCATCAAAAAACAGTTGAAGGTTTGGACCTTTCCATTTCAGGTTTTGGAGTAAAGTAGATTTACTAGCTATGTGAGCTAGTCTAATAGCATTAGTGTTTTGCTGAGGAGCTAACTTGATTAATTTACCTAACACAAAATCAATAGCTTCAAAATTTCCACCATTACTGAGGGTGAAATTTCCTTGAAATCTTTCTATAAGGATATAATTGTATAAAAAATAACAAAAAAAGTAAAAATACTCATATCTACTCGTATTATTACCAAAAATAGGGTGCACAAAATAAAATAACATGCAAAATCCCATTTTCAAGGTAGGATCGCCAGTAAAACTGTAGTATTGCAGACAACTATTCCCTACTCTTCAAGGAGACGAGATGTGATGAGACGAGACACTTTTTAGAGATTTTATCTCTAATGAATTAAAAGGATGAAATCTTTGGACAGATAAGACGTCTGCTTTTTCGCTTTCTTTCCCGAATAAAGTATTACTATGAGAAAAGACGTTTTCTTTTTTATATTTTAATTCTTTCTTTGGCCTCCCTCCCTGCCTCCCGGTTTTACATGATCCGAACAAAATCAAGGCAAAAGCCGTTTTATTCCTAAACTAACCCATAAAAGGAAATGGGAACCATTTAGAGGAATGGTGGGTCACGGCTGAGTCAGATTAGGGTGATCTGTTTGTATTGATCACAGCTGGTTTTGTAGGTACACAATAATATAATAGGCATGATATAATAACCATGCCTATTGTAATAAAAAACATTGTGCTAACGGGGCGTTGCACATGCAAATTTCATTCTGAACTGCAAAAAACATATTGCATCTACACAGGCAGTGCAAAAAATGCATTTCACCATAAAAAATCTAGTACTAAATATACAAAATCTCGGAGTAATAAGTATCTTGGTTGGAACTTGGAACTTGGAAGGGTCTCGTCTAATCGTTTTGAAAGTATAAACCAGCTAAACTCTATAGTTCTAGAGTGTGGAAGTGGAACGGAAAACCGAGAATGATTTCTCTCTGGCATGTATCTTCGGGGAACATCTTGTTGTCACCTTAACTTCAGAAATCTACTCCAAAAGACTTTTATTATTACAAAGGGTAACAGTAACATAGGTCGAAATTCGAGACTAGAGTCACTAGTCACTAGATAGTGAAAAAATTGGGGAAAGCAAACGTCTTTTCATATGTCCTATAGACCTGTATTATCTTCCATTGCCATGTTAGGTGTAAAAAAAAATTCACCCCTTTTTATGTGAAAATTACAGTAAAATTTAAACTTTCACTTGAATTTTGAGTGAAAATGTTGTTTTCACCATTATGTTTTTGGAAAATTCTAACATTTTCAACATAACTTGGGTTTCGAACCAAATCCAAAAATATGATTTATCAAGGTCTAAGTTTCTAGAAGCTTTAAACATGTTCGACAAGTTGGAAATATTTTGGATTCAACAAGAAGGTGTACATAGTAACGAGGTATTATGCATAGGCAAATCAAAAGATGCGATAACAATCAAAAAAAATTCATCCTTTTCTCAAACAATTATAGATAAATATTTTTCTTTACCTTAAATTTTGATGTAAGAAGATCTATAATTTTCCGATTATGTAAATTATATTAATGTATGGGAGGTAAATTCCTTATGGTGGGACTAGAAAAATCTATTAATTTAAAAGGGTCCGGATCATGGGACTTTCAGTTTTGACGCATAGGTTAAACACATCCTATTAACCGTCCATCACACTTAATCTAACGGCAGTATACTCTGCTGAGGTGCCATCTTTTTATGCTTAAAAACAGTATACGGCTACGTCCCAAGCCGAGCCGATAACTTAATCAAGTACGGGATTAACTAATTAAGGAAACGTGCATATATTTTCTGCTAACTTCCCAGATTTATCTACCACAATTTCGTCTTCTTTATTTTTTCGCTTGATTCCAGATTTTGTTTTTGGGAAAATTCTTTTCCAGCTTCTTCTTTGTTTCTCAATCACAAAAAGTTTTCCCTTCTTGTTAACGATTATTTTCCCTTTCTTCTTTACGATTATCATTAGATATTACATCAAAATCTAGTATGGATGAGCCGTCGAATACTTTTACTTGTGGTGTTAATCTAGTTCGGAGTGAGATGAAACAGACAAGTCTGACAGTTACGACTGTTCAGTTGCATTTAGACTAAGTTATCTGTGTCGAAGATCTACTCAAATGGCCTGCATTGTATCAAAATCAGATAAGTTATACTGGAAGACTACCTGTCCTCGATTGAATTGTCTTCTTCTACCAAAATAAGGAAGTGTTCAGTTTGCGAAGAAACAGGTCACGAAAAAAGAAAATTCCCCCAAAAGGCAGATATGGAGCAATTAAAAATCAGTGAAGCAAGTAAGTGTTAAGAGTATTTTCTTTCTTGTGCATCACTAATTTCAATTTCTAACTGTACGAGATAATATTCTTGTAGGCACGAACTCTAGTAACTAGGATACCATTTCACTTGGTATACAATAGTGATCACCAAACTCAGGTAATAATATTCCTGTAAACTGATTTTTAAACTAACAAATTTAGGTTCCATGTTGCCCAGAGTGTGTTAATACAGGTAGAGGAAGTTTCACTAGCCAGGAAGTGATGATTCATAACTTTATAATGTTGATATAAGAGGAAATGATAGTTACGTAGCTACTTTTCTGCTTGCTAATAATTTTGGATACAATGCTCTGCAACTGTCACTAATTAAATTGTCATTGTTTTCTGCAGAAATCATCCAGGAACCAAGTTAAAAGCAGAAGTCGAAAGAGCTCAAAGTATAGATAAAAAACCGCTGAGGAAGTCCTAGAAATCAAAGCTTGTAATAACTTGGTGTAAGGCTAAATGCTGACTGGTTCAAAAGCGCAACCATTCACTGGAAACTCACTGATGGACGACCAATCGAAGTTTAATGAGAGTTTAGTTTATGTAACTATATAGGACATGCTTTGTCCTTAAAACTTATTTCAGTTTGACTACATTTTGATACTTATTCTTTGGTAACAGTAATGACTATATGACTATCATTCGAGTATTCCAAATGTGATTCTATTATTTGAATGACTTCCCTAGATAAAACATCACTTAAATAGAGGAACAAGGTTGTTGTACAAAATAGAGGAAATCTGACGTGAGTCGAACACGCAACCTTCTGACTTAGAGTCAGACGCGCTACCCTTGCGCCACAGATTCATATTGCAAACACATCTTAAGGAAAACTAACTAAGAACAGTATAATGGTGATGGTATCTGGCAGACATTTCCATACCAAGTCAATATTAACACAATCTAAATCAAGAACATAAAGTAAAAAGAAGAACATAACGTAAAAGGAGAACATACCGTAATAAGATAATTGGTCCATAGATGTGGTTGCAGTTCATAAATTCAAGAATATGCTTTCACAGTCATACTAGAACTTGATGCGATAAATTAAATTCAACCACTGGAGATGTGTAGTACCATTCAGATATCGAAGCCGGCTGGAAAAAAAGAAGAAACAAGAACAAGTTAGAGAAGAATAATGAGATGGATCCATCTAAGGGTTTTTCAAAGATCAGTAAGAACCTTAGAATCAAAATTTCATTGCAGAAGTCCTCCATATTTTCTGTTGTCAAATCTTGCTCTAGGAAAATCTTGATAGCAACATCAGTTCCATTCCAAATTTCAGGAAAAACTTCCCAAAAGAATCCTAAGAAATGATATCAAAGGCTTAAGTAAATCCATAAAGCTTATAAAGGCAATGCTAGAGACAGTGGCTCAAAATTACAGATCTCTCCATCCATATAAAACATATACACACCATTAATTTTGGTACTATTTCAAGCAACCAAATTTGATTTCACTGGACATAATAATTCTCACTTAACCAGAAATTATTACCTAATCTGACCTTAACAATCAAAATTGGTTGCTTGAAAGTAAATATCATGCCACTAGAAAGTAAATAGATTAAATTTATTCAAGTCACACACCCTTTATCTGGTCGAATGTTCCTCGGAGACAACAAACAAAAAAACAACTGAAATAAGATGAACACCACATTACCCTATGACTAAACCCTATCTCACAAAAATAAATCGAATCAATAATTCTTTAACTAAGCTATGGTATTGAATGAACAGGTTCATGAATGATTCAGACCCAAACTTCACCCAAATCAAGACCAGAATTAAGGCATTTCAAACAAATTAAGAAACCTAAGAAACAATAAATCAATTAGAGTACATAACATTAAGAAATATCATACCTGCGCATTATTAGTACTAGATTACTGTTGCAGCAGTGGGGGACGACGAAAAAAAATTAAGTTACAAACGCAGAGATACCTGCTCTTACAAACACACAAACCAACTATTTTCACCATCAAATCAGCCAACCAAGCCATCACCTGACTACATAACTATCCCCAAACATTCATTGCACGCATCCATAATTAGCACCCAAAGATTCGAGCAAGACGCCATGCTACTTCTAAGTAGACCATCTTAATTTCTCTCGTCAATCCAAATTATTTTCACTCTTTTTTGAATTGAACTTAATCCAAAGAAGCAGATGAGACATACCACTGTTTCGTTGGTCTATGAGCATTATATACACCAACCCGTTGAACGTAAAACGTCTGTTAAAGCTCATTCTTAGGGAAATTCATGAGCCAGTCACTGATGTTTCTTATGGGACTTTTGGTCGAACACCTTGTAGAACTGGTGATGGATCAGTCAATTTGCTGTTTGTTTTGCATCTTCTATAGCTCTTTCCCTGAAATACTTTAGCCTGCAAATTCGAGTAATAAACAAACCCAATAATCCTAATTACTCACAAACTCTAAAAACTCCTTAATAAACCAACAACAACAGCGACAACTGTCTTCGGAGTTTCCATAGTAAAAAAGAGATTATAAACATTATGTTCTAAGATGTGGTGAACAAGAAACCAACTGATCCATTAGATGACGATATCAAAGTCTTATAATAAAAGATGAAATATTAAAGAAAATGAAAAACAAATCGGAATTAGAAGAATCATAACTCAGAAGAAAAAGAAAGATGATAATGAAGTTTGGTTTTTTTCTTCTTCTTTGAGATGGATGAAGAAATCCGATCGAATCAATGGTTTTTTTGATGTACTTTGAACATGTAATTTGTTCAGTTTATTTTATTTGATCGAAATCCATGATCAATTTCATGAATTGTATTGATCTGTTTCCGAATTTCCAGAAATGTAATTTTTTTTCTTCATTTTTTTGCACATTCTCTGTGACGGGCAAAGTCACCATTTTTTCATCACATAGGGACTCCTCCCTTTGGCCTTCGTTCAATGCAATAAAACAAACAAATCTTGTTTCCAATGCAAAAAATAGTTGTTTTAGTGAACCTTAACATGTATACCCGTATACATGTTAACCTAATACAACTATATACTTTTCAATTTTCTTATTAGCTATAGTAATGCTCTCTCGCCACTTAGGATACTTCTATAAGCTAGCATGTTTGATACCTTTTGATCATAATGCATAATTATTCATAGCCGTCGATCAAAGAGAGAATGTGGCACATCGGAACAACTAAAAGTCAAAATACATACAACCAATAGATAGATTGAATCTTGATTCTTGACCATTTCATCTTGAGCTTGGCCACCTCGATACTCATCTCGGTGTATATATTCTAACATTATTCATTTGGCGAGGCTATACAAAAACTTTTACATATGCTCATCTTCTAGCCATCTCCGGTTACTCCTACGGAGAATTATAAAGGCCGACCGCCACGATATCACCAACAGATTTTTTCTGTAAACCGTAGAAGCAGATTCAGAAGCAGCAGTAGCAGCGATGTCTTCCTTACCCGAAACTCTATGGTTTGAGATCCTTGTAAAGGTGCCAGTAAAAACAACATTCGTTTGCAAGTGTGTGTGCAAGTTTATGCGTGATTTTATTTCACATACTAATTTTGCTAGATTGCACACGGCTCATGCCGTCCAGAAAAACAACCTAAAATTTATTTTTAGTACCGCTGAACCGAATAACTCAACTCATACTGGATTTTCAGTATCAAAAACAATTTTCTCAGTAACTTACGATTCAGTATTGGCATCCACAAATATTATGGAGTATACTATTCTATCTGATATCCCTTATAAAAATTCAGAGTTTGAAGTCACCGTGTTGGGTTCATCACAAGGTATGGTTTGCCCGTTGTTTACAAATGAAGAAGAAAATATCCCTTCTCAATATTTCTTCTGTCTTTGGAACCCCGCTACAACAGAGTATATGAAGTTACCTGATTTGCAATCAGATTACAAGTACAACGGCATCAACTTCAGGGCTCGTGCTTTCGGTTATGATCACAAGACTGATAATTTTAAACTGGTATTTTCTCAGCTCAGGTTCGACGAAGATGATGGCTCCATCTTCTGCATCTTCAACTTACGCCAAATGTCATGGAGCACTCAAATCGTCCCATATGTTATCATCCATTCTCCCCGTAGTGGGGTGTTTCTTAATGGCTCTTTCCATTGGGAATCTAAAATGTATAACAAAGCTTCTGAGTTTGTTTTATCATTGGATATCAATGAAGAGGTATTCAAAGAGATGCCACTACCAAATATATCTTGGGGTCAAGGCCATGAGTTGAAGGGTATAGGAGTACTGGATTTGCACCTTTGTGTAATTTTACTGTCTGTACATGTTCCAATGAGTCTCGTTGATGTGTGGGTGATGCAAAAATATGGATATGGAGATTCTTGGTGTAAGTTTCACACCATTACCCATGAAACCATTGTCGGTTATCCTCTTTACAGAGGTTGGAATCACTGCTTTTACCCCCTAAGCGTGGCGTTAATTTTTAAAAGTGGTGAGATTTTATTCTGGATACCTGGGGAGGGTCTTTTATATGATCCCAAGCATCAAAAAGTTACATAAAAAAATACGGTAAATTGTCATTTTTTAACACCAGGGCAAAGCAATTATTTGGAAACCATGATTTTCCTAGGCTCTGGTACTTATGTTGTTAGTAGATGTGAATTACATTAACCAGAGGAAGAAAAAGATGACACCGTAAGTGGATTGGCTTTGGGGGTGCGGATGATGGCGGCAGAGTCAAATTTTCTTCTCCTTTATACTGGACTTAGCTGGTTCTTTCCATGTTTGTAGAAGGAATGTTTTATAATATAGAAGGAAACTGTCGTTAGTACTATCACATTTCGTTTGGAAACTGTTTTTAAGTAAAAAATTGAGTTATTCTGGACTCCGAAGTGAAACTTTCTGTTTACATCTGTGTAAGTTTATCTGGTGAAAAATAGGGTTTTCACCATCCACATAAAGTTTCTATTTGGAAACTTCTTCTTTCACCTTTGTTAATTTGTGAAGTTTCATTCATTTTCCTATCAGAACGCAAGTGTCCTCAGAAGTTAGAATACAAGACAGAAAAGACTAGGTGGGGAACGTAGTATCTGTTTGTCCAACTCATTGTCATGCGATGAACGATTTCCCATGTTAAGTGTTTTCCACGTTAAATATACGGTGAAAAACACATTCTCTTTCTCTAGCCTCTACTCTCTACTGTAGCCTTGCTACACAGCTGGGATACATGGGCAGTTCCAATCTTGGAACAAGACGTGTAACTGACATTTACTTTTCTGACTGTCAGTCTCTTTTCGGCCTTCCCCCACTTTCTTCCACCATTTGGTGGCACTTTCCAGACCCTTGATTCCATCAACTTTGATCCCCATGGAAAAGCAGGGGGTCCCATTATTATTGGCTTTAGCCAATACATGCATGACACATAGGTGGGGGAAGAGGGTGGTGGAAGGGAGTGGGGCAGGGTCGTCTTAGGGTGTAGGCAAGCTAGGCGGTTGCCTAAGGCCCCAAATTGTTGGGGGCCCAAAAATATTTTGCTTGCAAGTGAATAACTAACAATCTTAAGTGTTACTCAATCATTTTAATACATTTTAGCATAACAAAAAGTTGTAACAACTATAATTGTTACAAACTGTTTTTTTAACAATTAACAACAACTCTTCGTATCTATTAGTTATCGATTTTGGGATGTTTTATGCCAAATTGGATGTATAGGACCTGATAACTATCCTAAAAACCTGGAAAAAAAACTATGTGTTAGATACACGCCCAAGAAAACTAAAATACTTTTTACAGTCGAACCTCGATAAATGAATGCTCTCGGGACCAAGAAAAAATATTCGTTTAGCGGTGTTATTTATTTATCGATAAATAAATATTTTATTCATTTATCGATAAATGAATATTTATTTATTTAAACAATATTTTCTTAATTAAGAAGTTAAATTGTATAGGAGAAAATGTACTAGTATACCTAGGAAATATTGGTCAAAATTCTTATCTATAATTCAATTAACATTCATTTTCTTTTGAATTAACTGGTGTCATTTCTAATTTACGTCATAGAAATGTGATGGACGTCGAACATCTTTTGAACAATCCTAACGAGAATGATGCAGTTGTGGAGTCTCCAACAGACGAAGAAATTATTTGAGTCAATAATGAATAATGAGAATGATACTGAACCAGATGATAGTAGCGTCGTACCAAATGTGTCATCTAAAGATGCTTTTCAAGCGATGGTCACTTTAAAAAATTACTTGCTACAACATGAGCAAAATATTCCAGAAATTATGCAAGCGTTCCATAAAATTAAGGATACGGTGATTTTTGGTTTGGGTGGAAGAAAAATACAATCAACCAAAGATGATTTTTTTTGAGTTCATTCCTACATATATTTTTATGTAAAATTTTCTGATTATGTATTTTGGTTTATTTTTATATATTTTTTTAATATATAATTCAGTGATTATTCGTTTATATTTCTATAGGGCCTTTAAGGATCCAATTTTTTTATTCATTTATGCATTAAGCGAGGTTATTCATTTATCACCTTGGCCCAAGTCGGGACCGGAGAAAATTATTCATTTGGCGAGGTTATTCATTTATCGAACATTCGTTTATCAAGGTTCGACTGTAATCTTCAAGTTGGTCTATACTCTAGAGTTTAGCTGATCTATACTCTCTAGACACAGAAAAGACGAGAAAGAGGCCAGACGAGACAAGACGAGACGTTTGCTTTTCCATCCAGTCTCACTCTACCCCAAAACCCCATGCTTACTGGTCCATATGAAAAGGTGTTTGCTTTATCCTATTTTTTTACTATTAATCCTCGAGTCTCGACCTATTTTATCATAATAATAAGACTTCTCGAGTAAATTTCAGAAGTCAAGGTCACTGGTCACAAGACAAAACAAGATGTTTCCCTGAAGATACATGTGAGAAAGATTGTTCTTAGTTATCGTCGAATTCTTCACCCAACTCTAAATAGAGGTGAAAAACACTTGCAATCGAATGCAATCCCTTAATTGACGAAAAAGGAGTTTTACACTTGAAAATGATACACCGACAACTGTTGTGAAGAAAAAAAATCACTCATAAGTCATAACACAAGTGAAAAGGAGAATTTTTCGCTCGGAATACAATAACACCTCTATCACTCACTCTTATGTAAAGCCTATTCACATTTTTCCACTTTAGCACCCACTACGGGTATATCAAAGTGGCAAACATATCTGTCTTAAGTGTCATGACAGAGTGTCTACCGAAAAATAGAATGTCCACTGCTATATGGTCATACGATCGCTCGTTGGTCTATATAGGACCATCAATAGTCAAGTTGTTACTCGCTGAGTAGATCATCGCTCGCATTGGTAGACTAAATGATCAGGCATAGTTGCCGGTCAGTCAAAAAGATTGTAAAGCAGATTATGGTTCAATTTTAATAGGTAGGTCAAGAACAAACAAATTGGTTACCAGAAAAACAAGTAAACAAACACAAACACCAATCACAACTTTCAAGCAAGTTTCTTGTTGTATAATAATCAGTAAATATATGTAAATGCCTCAATTCAGGACTTTCACTAGAACCAGCAGAACCGATAAAAAAAAATATTTTTCCTCCAAGCTCCAACTGTTAATAATTTTCAGTTTCTCACCTCTTTCAATTCGTTCATACGGATCGAGCATCATGTTCCTATCAGGATGCAGAAAATCTTTTATTTTCCTGACAAATGTTTCTAGCTGCAAAAAGAGCAAAATTCATTGAATTACACTTAAATACAATAACTGCAAAACACGGTTATATCTCTAATAAAAAATAGTAAAAATTTGCGACTAACCTCTTTTTCACTTTTCAAATTGGCTGGAACCTGGAATCCCAATCGATAGATTACTTAGGCTAAAGTTTCACAACCAGATACCCTAAGCTTGAGCCTCTTCCACACTTCATGGCTAATTTTTGCTTGTTTGGCTTCCAAGCTCCAACTGTTAATAATTACCATTTTCTCACATCTTTCAATTTGTTCATACGGATCGAGCATCATGTTCTTATCAGGATGCAGAAAACATTTTATTTTTTTAACAAATGTTTCTAGCTGCAAAAAGAGCAAAATTCATTGAATTACACTTAAAAACAATAACTGCAAAACACGGTTATATCTCTAATCAAAAATAGTAAAAATCTGCGACTAACCTCTTTTTCGCTTTCCAAATTGGCTGGAACCTGGAATCCCAATCGATAGATTACTTTGGCTAAAGTTTCACAACCAGATACCCTAAGCTTGAGCCTCTTACTCACTTCATGTCTAATTTCTGCTTGTTCAGCCTCAAGTTCTAGACACTCGTCTCCATCCCGCTTCTCCTTCTCCAACTTCGCCATCTTCAGGGGAGTTTTAGCTACCTTTCCTGGGAGTAATCCTATGCCTCTCTCATGTTCTGGACGTTTTACTCTACCCGGTTTCTCCTTCTCCAATTTCGCCATCTTCAGGGAGCTTTTATCTTTCTTTTGTGCGAGTAATCCTTTGCCTCTCTCTTTCCCCATGGAAATTGAAACCAAAAAAAAAAAAGAAAAAAAAACTACAACTGGGTTAAACGAGGGCCAAATTGAGACAAATTACCCGAAAAAAACAAAATCTGAAGTAAATAAACAAACATGAATATTACAATTCAAAATTGATTATTCTTTAATTAGATGAAGACCTAAATTTGAATTTCCAAATCTAGGGTTTCGGATGTGTTCCTGGATAGACTGGTTGAAGGACGAGAACAATCCAACATGCAAGAACATAAATTTGAAAAATAAGTAATCTCCATTACCACATCTATCATTAAGCCCTAAATAGAAACTAGGCAGATGTACATTTCTCATGCCTATGACCTCCAAGACAATAGCATCGTTCGTTTCCTCCAACTCAATGATCAACACTTGCGATCCTTCGTTGATTGAACATAAAGAAATTGTATCCTTGTATCCTACGCTACACTGAACCACAACAAAGTCACCCCTTCTTTGATCGCTTAATGTTGCCTGATATAATTTTTACATTTGCAAGAATTAATATCAATATAGATGAACAGTTGCTGGGAAAAGGAAGAAGAATATGCTCGATTGAATCGGCATTAGGAAATTAAACGGCTGGAACCAACCTCAACTTTACCAAGAAGTTTACCTGAGAAATGCGGAGCCTTTCCTGAGATTTATTGTACCTGTGCCTGTAAGGTTTTCTAGGTTCTAGTTCCACCCCTGAGAACATTCACATACCCCGAAACAATTAAACAAATTTATTTTTTTATTTCAATGATCCGGAAACAATGAGATATTGGGCGAGGATAATTCTAAGACTAAGAAATGAAACTCACCCCAAAATGCCATTTCTATCTTCCGCAGTGGAAAACCAATAGTAGTCACTAGTCAATTACTATGAAAAATAGTTGAACAAATGCAAAGGCTGAAGTCTTGAAGCTTTATTGAGACTGAAAGATCGAAAATGATTAATGCACTGAAGAAATGCACCAATTATAATAAATTACACACTAATTGTCACCTATTTCAAAGCGACGAAGTGAAGTCCACTGTCCATGTTTGAAACTGCACAGAGACATGAGTTGGGCCCCTTAAAATAATAAAATCATTTTAGAGAAAAATTAATAATTAGGGTTTATTTAGTTTCGAGTGAATACCAAAATTATATCCCTTGTTTGGTAAAATTTATGATTATAGATAATCATAAATTGATAAATGATTTTGATATAATCATTTTTAAAATTAATTTTTCCAAACACATTTTTTCAAATAATTGATTATCTTAAATGATGATTTTAAAAATGAGAGGAAAGAACAATGATCAAGGAGTTTTTCTAGTCATGTGTTGTCTTTTTGTACCGTGAAATGTGAACCTTAACCTAAACATGCATCGTCGCGTCTATGATTACTCATAAACATCTATCCCGAGACCCCAAATCTAGCAATGTATTAAAAGATATGCTTTGGCCCATAGCTGGTAGACCTGAATGCGTGCTCGACTAGTATATATATAGGTAGCAGCTGCAATATCATTTAACCAATCTAAATCATGTGTGACTCAGTCATGATGGGCCCCACCCACTGCCACTGCTAAACCCCCGAGGGTCCCTCACTGAATGAGTCACGCGGGATTATCTCTGGTACTCAGTTCATGGTGGAAGTAGAATATTCGATAATAATACTCCCTCGGTCCCATTTTAGGCCGCTTCGGCTTAGTTTTGGTATTGCTACGACTTTTTTAAAAGCACTTTTCTATTGTGCGTTGCTAATTTGCTGTGATGTGAGAAAAAAGCAGTTAGACATTTGGTAAAATACTAATTAAATTTAAAGCTGATTAAAAAGAAATCAAAGTGTGTTTGGTAAAATATCCGACCATGGTTGTTGTGGCAATTGACAAAACAGACATATCTCTCAAAATAGTGTTATTCAATTTTATTGGGTTTAAAAATAAATACTTTTTATTATTAAATATATAAATATATATAGTATAATATTAAATTTACTAATTGCTATTATTATTATGATTGTTAAAAAAAACATTTTACTTAACCACTTTTTAATATATAGTTAAATTATCATGATTTTCCGCAAGATTGTTAAACATGTCTTGACGACGTACCTACTGCCAATAAAAAATTTGTCTTGAAAATTTTCACACTAAAAAAAAGAGATGGAACTTCGTGAAGAGGATGAACTTAGAAAGATTAAAATAGAAATTTCACTCAAAACACAGGTGCAAAACGAAATTTTAAAAGTAAAAAATGTGAACAAGGAAATTTTTGTACGAAAGAAAGGTGAAAACAAAGTTCCATTTCGGACAAATCTTCATTCAAAACTTAGGTGCAAAACGAAATGTTCACAATGAAAAATGTGAAAAAAGAAGTTCTAAAAAAATAGAAATGATTAACTCACCGAAATAAAGAACCTTGATCCACACCGTGTGAGAGGGGTTGTGGGGCCCACTCCTGCCATTCCCTATCCCAATGCACAGAATGCACATTTATGTCCGTTCGATTCCCTTTCGGGACAATCACGATGTGGGGCTTCGGTGAGTGTAGAATCGCTCTAAAAAAAAGTTTAAAAAGCAACGTTCCACCATTTTCGGAAAAATACCAAATGTTAAAGACATACTCCCTCCGTCCAAAATTAGATGAGCTATCTCTCTAATCAAGGAAATATTTCTAAAACTACATTTTTAATTGATTATTATTATTTATTTTTTTTAAGCAACTTTTTTTCTTTTTTTGCATTGAAGTTTAATTTTATATTTACAAGAAGTTAAACCGTAAGAATTTACAAGAAGTTAACCGGAAGTCTAGCCACTAGCTGGGCATCGACCCCCTTTTGAATGACTAACCCTATTCTATAAAAAGAAATTTCCAATTTTGACGTTGGTGTCGTGGCTAGCAATATAGTTCTTCATTCTCGTCAAAAAGTCTATAATGTCATCTCCGAGTTCACCCAACGTTGGAAAAGCTAAGGCAGTGAAACCATATCCATGAGACCTGCATTTATCAAAATACTTGGTACGTTTCCGAGCTACAGCATTAGACACGTCAAATAATTGATTATTGTTATTATAAGAAATATGTACAGTTTGATAGTCATAATTATATTTGTTACGTAGCTGTTTTAAAATACTTTTCAACGCTATATAAAGTTTACGAAAAACCGTGGTATAATTTAAGAGATAAATCATTTCTAAGTTTTACTACTATTAGTTACGTATTATCCATACGGTATAATTGTAAAAAATACTTAAACATACTCCCTTTTCCTCCTTGTCTTAAAATTTTGCAAACTACAACTAGCTCATCTAATTTGGGACGGAGGGAGTAATAGTTTGGAAGGCATTCGACAAATTTGAGCAATTTCTTCCACTCGTTGAAGTTGGGTGGTAATAGCTTTGCTACTTTGTAAATCGCTGGTGCTCCTGTTTCTATTAATATTATATTATATAAATAAATAAAGATAGGTGGACACAATTTCATGGATAAAAGGGCCTGGGTCCCCCTATGTAAGTCCATATGCCATAAATAAAAAAAATAACAATCATTCTTTACAGACCGCCAATAAAAACAACATAAAAACTACTCTTTCACAGTGAGGTGAGTCCCAACCCTGATGGAGATTAGCAGGGGCCCATTTTTGGGCCCCACTGTGGGAAAAATGTTAGTATGCGGTTTCTGTGTAGTTTTTTTAGGCGGTCTGTTAGTAATTTTTGAAAAAATAAATAGAGACCTTTTGGTCTCTCTCCACACTTTGTACACACCAAAAGAAGAGTCTTGTCCCTAGAGGTCTATCTAATTTTTAGTGCAATGGAGGGTCTTGTCCCTAGAGTTCTATCGAATTTTTACAGCGATGATGGGTCTTGTCCCTTAAAGTCTACCCGAAATCTGAAACAATGAACCCATCTAACATCATGAAATGTCACCACGCCATGGATAATTGATTAAATGGTGATGTGATTAGCGGGATTTCTCACGGGATTAATTCCCGGTAAACCTAGCATTATTGGTATTGTGTACTCCCAAAACCAGTTGTGATTAAAACAAAAAGAGCACCCTAATCCATACTAATCCGACTCAGTGAAAAAGGTTTTTTTTTTCTTCGGTCACTTGGGAAATGGGGATAATTGAATGCTTAAAAAATTCTCATAAATGAATATCCTCCACCCAAGAGGTGATATTTTGGGAACTTGGAAAGTTTTGGAATTTATTGTTTTTGTGAGTAAACCATTTTTTTTTTTTTGGGGAACAAGCTAAATCCTTGAAATTGTGATTGGCCTTATTAATGTGTTTTATGGATATTATATCATATCAAAAAGTAAGTCAAATTATGGGGAATAGATGAAGGGTGGAGTTTTATAATTATCCACCCACTTTAATTTTGAAGCCTAGGAACTTGAACAATGCTGATATAGGCGTTTTTCAAACCTTGGTTCAATTTGTGTTTATGTTTTGTTTTTTGTGGAGGTAACTTGACCGGTCGATGACAAACTTATGTGTACCAGGCCATAATAGTAAAAATAATGGAAGAAATTTAAATGAAAATGAAAAGAAAAACGCTTCAAACCCGAGTCATCAGTGCATCCAAACTAGATGCACGTAGGACGTGCACATTGGTGTGTCGTACACACGTCGTGTCAGCGTCCAACGAGCGGCCTGTTTACGACGCGCGTCAGACGCTGACACGGCTCAAAAAATGCAGCGTTCGTGCAACCCGGGTGCAAGGTATATAGCATAGACGGTACTGTAGATGTATTGAGATATACTCTCTCCGTCCCAAATTAGATGAGCTAGTTGGTTTTAAATTTTGTCTCATAAATAGATGACTTATCTCACTCATAAAGAGGGTATTTTAAGACTACCATTTTAATTGATTATTGTTCCTATAAAAACTACTCCGTATAATTTGATAGCCATTTTTATATTCGTTGCGTAAGTGTTTTGAAATGCTTTTCAACAGCATAATAAAGTTTACGGAAAACCGTGGTATAGTTTGATGCAGTGTGAACCTAAACATACATCGTCGGGTTTATGATTACTCATAAATATTTATCTCGAGACTTTAAATCTAGCAGTGTGAACCCAAAAATGCATTGTTCGTTCTAGGATTAATCATAATATAAACCTCGAGACTCTAAATTTAGCAATGTACCAAAAGATTTGCTTTATCCCATATCTGGTAGGTCGAAATGTATGACCTAGCTCAACCCCGAGCGGTGTGAACCTAAACATGCATCGTTCGACCTATGATTACTCATTATATCCACCTCGAGACTCTAAATATTAAATTGTACAAAAAGATATGCCTTGTCCCAAATCTGGTAGATCGGAATGTATGACTGGGGTCAACCCCAACCGGTGTGAACCTAAACATGCATCGTTGCGTCTAAGATTACTCATAGTATTATCTATTTCGAGACCCAAAATATAGCAATGTACCAAAATATCTGTGTTGTCCCATATCTAGTGGATCGTAATGTACGACCGAGGTCAACCCCAACCGGTGTGAACCTAAACATGCATCATCGCGTCTATGATTACCCATAATATCTACCTTGAGACTCTAGATCTACCAATGTACAAAAATAGATGCTTTGTCCCATATTATCTTATCTAATAGATCGAAAAGTATGACTGAGGTCAATACTGAGCTTTGTGAACCTACACATTCATCGTTCGGTTTATGATTATTCATAATATCTACCTCGAGACTTTATATATAAAAATGTACCAAAAGATATGCTTTGTCCCATATGTGGTAGACCGGAATGTACGACGAATGTTATTACCGAGCAATGTGAACCTAAACATGCATCGTCGCGTCTATCATTACTCATAATATATATGTCGATACTCTAAATCTATAAAATGTACCAAAAGACATGTTGTGTCTCATATATAGTAGATCAAAATGTATGCTGAAGGTCCATACCGAGAAGGGTGAACCTAAACATGCATCGTTGCGTCAATAATTACTCATAATATCTATCTCGAGACTCTAAATCTTGTAATTTTCCTAAAGATCTGCTTTCTCCTATAGCTAGTAGATCAATACCGAGAAATGTAAACCTAAACTTGCCTTGTCGCGTCTACCATTACTTTAAATATCTATCTCGGGATTTTAAACCTCGCAATGTACCAGAATATATATGCTTTGTCTCATATATGGAAGACCGGAATGTGTGCAGGAGGCCAATACCTCTATGATTACTCAGAATATCTATCCCGAGAAGTCAAAAGTAAAGGAGGTTTCTTCAACATGTTCTGATAAGATCGCATCTTCATAGTTCAACTTAAGAAGTTTTCGATCTTCCATTGCGAACTTAGGAGAACCAGATGAAGAAACCTTTTTGAAGTTAACATTTTCAGAGTTCAACTTATGTGGAATCCTTTTACTTCCTCTCTTTTAAAAAAGAAACACTGACGCTAACCCTAGCAGGCACCTTCTTTATATATTTTTTCTTCGAATTTGAATTTAGATTTTTGATTGTCATTTTACTGACATTTACCCATATAATCTATGGTCGTTGCTTGCCCATAGTCTTATTAATTAATTATTATTATGATATATCATTATCTCAATGATTTCAGGAAAAATCCCTCTGTTGTGGTTAAAAGTTGAATCAATCTCGATTTTTAGAGTTTTTGGCTCTCCTGAGAATATTTATACAAATAGGATTACATTAAGATAATTTTACTCTCAAAGTGTATGTATATACATAGCTTAAAAGTTGAGGT
>JAJJMB010017633.1:5153467-5213392 GCA_023531105.1 Papaver atlanticum
TAATTGTTTCTATATATCCGTTGTTAATATATTTAAGGACCACGCATAAGAAACTTGACATTTTCTTCCTATTTTACTCTCAAAGTGTATGTATATACATAGCTTAAAAGTTGAGGTTATCCTAATCCTAAGCAAAACAATTACCTGTGAAAGCTCATTTATATCATCTTTTGAAATAAATTTGCTAAATACTACTCACACAACAAACACCACACGCATTCTCTCAGTGGTCGCTACAACCTCTATTGCCTGGAATGAGGGCATACGTCATCAACCTTATCTTCTTACCCTTTTCTTCTTGGAACTTGATTATAAATTCAGCAATTCAGAATATGTTCTTTCGTTTCAGTTTGGCCCGTTAGTTATTTGTCACTAATAGTGTCTTAATATAACCATTCAGCAATTCAAATCAGAATGTTTCAGAGATTTCTCAGCGTAAACGTTGTAGCGGAATAATGTAATCATATGTCCCAAGATGATCAATATTCGGCATTTCAGTAAAAATGGGACTCGGTGTTTTCCTCTTTGGATGTTTTTGATGTTCTTAGGTAATCGAATAACGACATAGATACATGTTTTTATTTTGAACACAATTATGGAGCAGCTGTAATAATAGAAGAATGACTGAAACTAAATTAGGAAACTGTGTAGAATCTGGGGCATAATAACGTAAACCAACATGCATAATAATTAATAAAAGAGATTTACCTGATTCCCGTACTAAGATGAAGCTCGTTGATGTTATCATATGTCCCAAGATGATCAAAATATAGCACTTCGGTAGAAATGGATTAGGATTTTTCCTTGATGGTAGTCTTTTTCTTGGTCAATTGCAAAGGAGATTAGCGATGGTAACGGATGAATTATGACAGTGAAAATAAATAATGTCTACCTGAATAATATGAGCAATGCAAGTGATTTATAAACCTCATACTTTGTAGATATTCTTTTTAATAGCGAAATGAAGTCTTTGGATTCGCACAGTGACATCACCTCATTCTTTCAACCATCGCACAAATATCTGGTGCTGGAAATGAGGGCACACCTCATCTCCATTTTGTTGCCTTCTTTTTCCTTGGACTTTTGTGAAGCAGCATCTCCGGAAAAGACACTTGGTACATCTTTATTCGTATATATATTTTAGAATGACGGAAACCACCTATGTGAGTAGATGTTCTGATAAAAATAATTACAATCCTCGTTGTTTATGGATATAATCTTTTCCATAGAGAAATGATGTTGTTTCGCAACTTATTCTCTCACCGGTCGCTCAAACCTCTGTTTCTTTAAATGAGGGCATACGTCATCATCATTTTCTTACCTTCCTCTGCGCGGCATGATTTGAAATTAAGCAATCTAGAATATTGCTTGTGTTTTACTTTCTTTGTTTAGTTAATTGTATCTCATGGTGTAACCCTTCAGGATTTCAGGTCGAGTGTTTCAAAGGTTTCTCAACTCTAATGTCAACGGAAAAAAATCAGGTGGGATGATGTTGTGGTTTACACACGTAAATCGCACCATCGTCCCGCCAGCATCGCACCTTAATCACGACTTTTACACACTATCTATTGTGGTGAACGAATAATTAATCACGTGAAATATCATGCAAAGGAAATTTTTCACTCTAAAAACTATATTATAATACAGTCCTTTTTTCCCATACAATTATTCAGAGGTTGTGATAATGGAATAATAACGATGGTTAAACCAAATTAGTAAACTTTTAGAATATCTGGAATATCAACGTAAACCAACTTGCATAATACTAATTAATAATATCTATTAGTATACTTGCGAACTAATGTGTTAAGGACAGCTTGTTGAACCTGTGATTCTGCCCTCATCAAGTTGTTCGTGGTAGTGTTGTTTGATACAGTTCTTTATATATATTATTTGGTACATCTGACGTTTCTTTTATTGTTACAAGATTCCAACATAAACTAAAGCTACCTTATATTACTTAAATCGCACATAATGAAAAAGTACATCACACTTAAATCGCACCTTCATCCCTCCAGTGTCGCACCTTAATTATGACTTTTACATATTGTATAGTTTGGTACGCGAATAAATTAATCACGTGAAATATAGTGCACACGACAGTTTTGACTTTACAACCTATACCATTATTTAGTCCTTTTTGACCACACAATATCATGTTTGCATCCATTGTAATTGTTTCTGTATATCCGTTGTTAATATATTTAAGGACCATGCATAAGAAACTTGACATTTTCTTCCTATTTTACTCTCAAAGTGTATGTATATACATAGCTTAAAAGTTGAGGTTATCCTTATCCTAAGAAAAACAATTACCTGTGAAAGCTCATTTATATCAACTTTTGAAATAAATTTGCTAAATACTACTCACACAACAAACACCACACGCATTCTCTCAGTGGTCGCTACAACCTCTATTGCCTGAAATGAGGGCATACGTCATCAACCTTATCTTCTTACCCTTTTCTTCTTGGAACTTGATTATAAATTCAGCAATGTAGAATATGTTCTTTCGTTTCAGTTTGGCCCGTTAGTTATTTGTCACTAATAGTGTCTTAATATAACCATTCAGCAATTCAAATCAGAATGTTTCAGAGATTTCTCAGCGTAAATATTGTAGAGGAATAATGTCATCATATGTTCCAAGATGATCAATATTCAGCATTTTAGTAAAAATGGGACTCGGTGTTTTCCTCTTTGGATGTTTTTGATGTTTTTAGGTAATCAAAGAACGACATAGATACATGTTTTTATTTTGAACACAATTATGGAGCAGCTGTAATAATAGAAGAATGACTGAAACTAAATTAGGAAACTGTATAGAATCTGGGGCATAATAACGTAAACCAACATGCATAATAATTAATAAAAGAGATTTACCTGATTCCCGTACTAAGCTGAAGCTCGCTGATGTTATCATATGTCCCAAGATGATCAAAATATAGCACTTCGGTAGAAATGGATTAGGATTTTTCCTCGATGGTAGTCTTTTTCTTGGTCAATTGCAAAGGAGATTAGTGATGGTAACAGATGAATTATGACGGTGAAACTAAATAATGTCAACCTGAATAATATGAGCAATGCAAGTGATTTATAAACCTCATACTTAGTAGATATTCTTTTTAATAGTGAAATGAATGCTTTGGATTCGCACAGTGACAGCACCTCATTTTTTCAACCATCGCACAAATATCTGGTGCTGGAAATGAGGGCACACCTCATCTCCATTTTTTTGCCTTAATTTTCCTTGGACTTTTGTTAAGCAGCAGCTCCGGAAAAGAAACTTGGCACATCTTGATTCGTATATATATTTTAGAATGACGGATACCACCTATGTGAGTAGATGTTCTGATAAAAATAATTACAATCCTCGTTGTTTATGGATATAATGTTTTCCATAGAGAAATGATGTTGTTTTGCAACTTATTCTCTCACCGGTCGCTCAAACCTCTGTTTCTTGAAATGAGGGCATACGTCATCATCATTTTCTTACCTTCCTCTGCGCGGCATGATTTGAAATTAAGCAATCTAGAATATTGCTTGTGTTTCACTTTCTTTGTTTAGTTAATTGTATCTCATGGTGTAACCCTTCAGGATTTCAGGTCGAGTGTTTCATAGGTTTCTCAACTCTAATGTCATAACAAAAAAAGTTCAGATGGGATGATGTTGTGGTTTACACACGTAAATCGCACAATCGTCCCGCCAGCGTCGCACCTTAATCACGACTTTTACACACTATGTATTGTGGTGCACGAATAATTAATCACGTGAAATATTGTGCAAAGGAAACTTTTCACTCTATAAAAACTACTCCCTCCGTTCCACTTTAGATGATGTTTTTGGAATTTTCACGTAGATTAAGAAATCGAAAAAAGTCTCCAAACATTAATTACTATTAGTGCATTTAAAAATAAATTAATAGTTCCAAGACAAAATGTTAGGGTGTTATTGGAAATTTTGTGGAAATATGAAAACCTTCAAGTATTGTGGAACAAACAAATAACCCTAAAACATCATCTAAAATGGAACGGAGGGAGTATATTATTATACATTCCTTTTTTCCCACACAAAATCATGTATGCATCCTTTGTAAATGCAAATTAACTAGATTCTACTCCCACAACAAACACCACACTCATTCTCTCAATGGTCGCTCAAACATCTATTGCCTGAAATGAGGGCATACGTCATCAACCTTTTCTTACCTTCTTCTTCTTGGATCTAGATTAGAAATTAAGCAATTCAGAATATGTTCATGTGTTTTTCTTTGTCATGTTAGTTATTTGTCACTAATAGTGTCTAAATATAACCATTCAGCAATTCAAATCAGAATGTTTCTGAGATTTCTCAGCGTAAATGTTGTAGCGGTATAATGTCATCATATGTCCCAAGATGATCAATATTCATCATTTCAGTATAAATGGGACTCGGTGTTTTCCTCTTTGAATGTTTTTGATGTTTTTAGTTAATCGAAGACTAACAAAGATACAACTGTTTTTATTTTGATCACAATTATCCAACGAGGAGTATTATTATTTTCTTTTAAAACATCCATTCACATAAGTGGTTTACGTCACTCTAAAATGCATGTACCAATCAAGATGTGTCTCTTCCAGAGCTGTTGCTTTACAAAAGTCCACATAGATACAAAATGATGATGTGCGACGGTTTAGAGAACTAGGTGCGGTAAATTTGCCACACCAATGCATCATTTTGCTTAATGAGCAGGCATTATTTGAAAATTTGTGATCCCAACAAGTGACGTATATTTGGACGTTTTATCTTAAAAAGGTTATAAATTATGCCACAAATTTAACCTACATCTGGATTCTTATTTAAAAGGAAACAATATCTAACGGGTATAACCTACCTTTACGTCATGAAGTATGTCCCTACATGCATAATAATTAGACACTATTAGTGGCATAATAACGTAAACCAACATGCATAGAATTAGTAAACTAAATTAGTAAACAGTATAGAATTTGCGTCATAATAACGTAAACCAACATGCATAATAATTAATAAAAGAGAATTATCTGATTCCCATACTAAGCTGAAGCTCGTTGATATTATCAGTGTCCCAGGATGATCAATATATAACACTTAAATAGAAATGGATTAGGAATTTTCCTCGATGGTAGTCTTTTTCTTGGAATTATGACGACGGTGAAACAAATATAACCGTAAACCAACTTGCATAATAATTAATAACACTATGTAAACTTATTTTTCACCCGATGATTTACACAGATGTAAATAGAAAGTTTCACTTCGGAGTCCAGAATAACTCAAATTTTCACTTAAAAACAGGTGCAAAACGAAATTTAATAGTACTAACGAAAGTTTCCTTCTACATTACAAAATATTCCTTTAAAGAAGGGTTTCTTTCTATTTGTAGATAGCACTAACGAATTTTAATTTTCTTTTCCTTTTTTTCTCATCTGGGTATGCTTTAAAGTAGAACTCATTTAACAGTTCTTCAACCTCATAATGCACAGTTTTCCCATTCAGCTTCTTCTTTTCCTTTGCATCCCACCTTCTCTTAACTGACATTCTCAAATCATCATACTTATTTTGCTGTATGAGCAGCTGTTCTTGATCAACATTTCCAACTCCCCTATCTCCTTGCACAGTTGATCGTACCTCCTTCTGCATAATAAGTTCATTTTGTTGAGGCTGACCTTCTCCTGCTTCACAAAAAAGTGGTTGATCTTGTTGATGTATCCGCATTCTCAAGCTATTCAATGCTTGTTTTTCTACTTCTGTGTTTGCTTCAATGAAACCCTCGGATATCTGCACATGTAGACATACATTTGTTACTTTCAATAGTACAGTGCACTTGAAAATAAAATTTAGTTATAACCCAAAAAGACATTAACTTAGTTGTTATTATTCTTACCTCAAGACTCTCGAAATCTGTTAGTATAACACTGCAAATATTATGGATGTTCCACCTAGCAAACCTAGGAAGTCCTTCGGCAATCGGGGTTTCCTTCACTCCGCTTTTTATATGCTCGGAAGACCAGATCTGAAAACACGAAATAATGTGGTCAGTTTTTTATGATACTTTCACAAAACCGTGTATTCTATGGTTTTATCAAATTAAATAACAATAAAATACAAATTATAAGCTCACCAGCAGATACACTACACATCCAGTTACTAGCGTAGTATCTTTATGCTTGTTTAGGCTTGCCATTAAGTGATCTTGAACCAAATCAGGCCATGATAAGCTGTTTGTTTTCCAAGGTCTATCAAAAAGTTTAAGATATTTTTTATTCAGATGGCTCCCTGCATGAGTTATGAAGAACAAAGTTTCACACATGAATAACCCAATCATCTTTACCAGATCTTCATTTTTCTCACCTGATTTCACTAACCCAACAATACTATTTTCCAACATACCTTTTGTGATGACTGTTGAAGAACCAAAGTAAGTAAGGTAAAACTCACTTTGTGAGTACGATGTATCCTATTTCGTAAGGTTTTTCTCCTTTCCTCTTCCTTCCATCTGTGGCATTCTAAATATCACAACGAGCTGTTCTGATTTTGACCTCAACTTATATTCATTCCCTCTGTGCGTGAATACAAAATAATGCTCTTTTTTTTCTGGGTCCTCTCACGTACCACTTCAACACTTTGTTTCAAGCTTCTGGCAACTTGGTCCAATGATTTTTAGAATGCGTTTTGCAAGGTTGTTCTTTAGTATTTCTAGTTTCATGGAACGCCATAAAAATATACCCAAACGGAGAATTCTGTATCAGTCCCAACTGTTCTTCACTGAAACTCAGCTTTTCCTTTTGATAGATTCTGTTTATCAGGGACCATAGGGGAGTGAAACCTGCTCTAAATGTGCTTCCTTTTGTTGATTGAGATATAACCTCCCCTGAACCAAATCAAAGTGTAAAAGAGCAATTACATTGAAAGTTAATTCGCATAATCATACATTTGGTTTTGTACTCTAGCATATACAATCAAGTTGCAATCATTTCAAACACAAAAAAACAAATGCACCTTCATTTGCTTTAGAATCTTTTTTCTTTAGAGGTATTTTTGCTTTTTTTGCAGGTTGTTTCTCGCAATCAATATCTGATGTACCCTCTTCAATGATCCTCTTATTCTCCTTACCAATTTCTGCAACTTCTTTTCCATCTAAGATTTCACCACCGCCTACAGCTTTCTCTCCTTCTACCGCAACCCTTTTCCTTCCACTAAACGTTTTGGCTACTCTTTCCGACTTTTTGTTGAAATACTACATGGTCGTTGCGATGCTCATAAGATGTAGGATTTCATTTATTACTGGTCATTCTTTGGAATCAATCAAAATCACATAAACATGGTGTATTAGTGGAAGCCAGTGATATGGAACTCTACGTTTGATCAGCAGAATGGCTGGGACATATCATCTGACGACCTTCCTGTTACAGGATGAAAGTTAGACCAGGAGAAAGAATAGACAATAAGGGTGTTAGATCCCCATATGGAAGTTCAATATGGAAGGGTGTTAACCATAGGTTGCAAAAGTTCAAGGAGGGTACTAGATTTTGCATTGGCAAGGGAGATAGGACACTGTTTTGGACAGATCAGTGGATTGGAGACAACACGCTTGATAAAGAGTTCCCAAACCTGTTCAGGGTGTAAAGGAAAAAAGATCATAATATCGACAAGTTCTACTCAATAATTGATGGCAACATCAATTGGAACTTAGACTTCTGAAGAAGACTCACTGATAGGGAAATCCAGGAAGCGGTAAGGCTAACAGCACTCTTGGAATCAGTTAATATCAATGACAGTGAGGATACAAGGATATGGAAACATTCGAAAGATGGCCTTTTCACGATTCAATCATGCTACAAAGCTTTATCTAATATAAAAAATGTTGTTTTTCCTCATAGGGTAGTATGGAATAGTAAGGTACCATCTAAAGTGACATTTTTCACTTGGTTGGTACACCACAACTCTATTCTTACCCAGGATGTACTGGAAAAAAAAAGCCGGTGCTTGGTAAATAAGTGCAGCATGTGCAAGATGGAGGAAGAATCAATTAATCATCTATTTTTACATTGCTCCGAGGCAACAAAGGCGTGGAACCATTTCTATCAAGATTTTGGACTTGACTGGGTTTAAGGAAAAGAGGTTAGTATGGTGTTTCTTGAAACAAATACAAGGATGTTCTCAAGTAAGGGAAATTTTATTTGGAACGTGCTTCCATTCGCCATCTGCTGGAAAATCTGGAAAGAGAGGAACGATAGAACTTTTAATGGGAAGGAAATACTCATACACAACCTCATATTGGAAATCAAAGTTGACATTTTATATTGGGCTCAACCATCAAAAGTGCTGGATGGAGTGCATTTTGAAGACCTCGTATTCAGATGGGAGGAATTGGTGAGAGGGTGAAGATTTATGTGTTTTGTATTGGACTGTACTGTGACTTGCTTATGTAGGTCATAGTGGTTTTTTTTTCCTGTGTATTCTTTATTCTTTTACCCATATATTTATATATCTATTTATTTTTGCTGATCAAAACAAAAAATAGACAAGTTGAATTACATTGCAACAATGAAAAAAATTGGCGCACTAATTAACAAAAAGTGATATATCATCATTAATGGACCGTTTAACCCATTAGCTACTAACCTCGGTAGATTCTGGTTTTGAAAACGAACACAATTCTATTTCAATAATGCAAGCATCATCAACCATATGCCCATTGCTAGGATCGATAAGTTCGTCGAACAATATAAAGTCATCAAAACCCCAATCATCTTCCTCATGCCCATTGCTAGGATCGATAAGTTCATCGAACAATATAAAGTCATCAAAACCCCAATCATCTTCCTCATCCGTGAAATGAATCAGTTGGTCTTCCGTATCTATATATAAAAATGCAGACAGACTAAAACTTAACCAACACATAGATGTCATCCATTTATATGTATGATACTACGTACCTTTGTTGAATGGTTTGTTGGTTTGACCGATAATGGCAAAACTGAATTTTGCATATCGGGAGTTCGTACACTCTACGGCAACCACATAGATCGACAAGTAATCATCCCCATTGATATCCCTACGAAAAACTGCTAATCGCCTATAACACAATATGATATCAAGATTAGTACATATTCATCAAAGCAGGGACTGTGTCACTATAACATAGAAATGATAGTACTTCAGAAAAGGGTTTGGTCACAACGTTGATTGCTATACCATTTACAAGAACCTATACTGAAGATAGGATCGAAATAAGTTTACTCATTCAATTCAGGAACCTTTTCAATCCTCCATTTGAACTTGGAAGATACAGGGACGTCGTCTTTAACTGTATTCTGATTTTTTACTGCAGACAAACAAAATTACTAACAAATCAAACCCGCATATTTGTAAAATAAAAAAAAGAGATTAAAGAAAAAAGAGAATAAACAAAAGTAAAACTACCTTCCATTGGAGGCAGAAGTACTATACTTCTATTGCTTGCTGCAGGAGAGAAGCAAACAAAAATAAATTTCAAGGAGTACAGATTAATCCATACATGAAAGAAAAATGATTCATGGACCGAAAAAAACAACGAAGAGTGGATGGGGGGCCCACTCCTTCCCTTCCCTATCCAAATCCTTGGAACGCAGTATTGGTCCATTCGATCTCCCTCGCACAACTGTAATGATTGAGGTCTCTATATATGAAATCAAAATTTCTTAGGAAATAAGAAAACAATATATAAAAAGAATAAAATGAAAATGTATCTGATTATGCAAACGTATTTTCACATTGATTACTGGTAAGCATGGGTGAGAGAAGATTAGTTAGGTCTTGGTAAGCATGGGTGAGAGAGAGAATGGGAAAGAAAACGTCTCGTCTCCCAAAATAAAGACTAGCAAACTCTGAGTCTGGAGCCCTCGGGGGACTTTTATTATTACAAAGGGTAACAGTAACATAGGTCGAGATAGTAAAAAAATTGGGGAAGGAAATTAAACAAACGTCATTTCATATGAACCAGTAAGCATGGGGTAGAGTGAGACTGGATTTCCGTTGAAAAGCAGACGTCTCGTGACTCTCGTCCGGTCACATCCCATCTAGTCTTGTTCTCGTCCTATCTAGAGTCCTAGAATGAGTAGAGTAATGAGTCTAATGACTATCAACTCTAGAGTCCTATAATAAGTAGAGTAACGACTAATTAGACGTAACCAGGGGCAGCACCGCAGCAGATATGAGAGATAAGTTGTGTGGCTCAATACACACATGTGAGTCACACATGGGAAAGCTAAGGATAAGAGGTTTATAATTACATAATGGCTACGGTGTTATTTAGACCCAAAATATTTTCACGCATGTTATAATTCTTTTTCTAAAATTGATATTTTTTTTTTGTGTTTTTTTCTTTTTCTTTTTTCAAGCTAGTTATAACCGTTTCTTTAGAAAAAAGAATATAAAAAAATTTTGGTATAGTTTATGTTGACGGTTTATAATGAATTTTTATTTTTCTATTTTCCATTCTTTTCTATGTCCTATTGACCTATATTGTCTATCATTGCCATATTAGGAGAATATTTTGTTTTCCACCCCGTTTTATGTGAAAATTTCATATTTCTCCTAAATATTTTAAATTAAAATTAAAACTTTAACTTGAATTTTGAGTGAAAATTTTGTTTTCCCCATTATGTTTTTGGAAAATTCTGATATTTTCAACATAACTTGGGTTTTGATAAAACTATAATTATGTAATAAGATTTTTCCCTTAACTATACATGATTCAAAAAAAAATTATATATAAAATAAATTAAAAAACCCACTCTACTGCTCTAGCATATAGACGAATTTTGTTTTGGGATTCTTACGAAGTATTTATATATGTGGACAAAGGTATTGGATTCTCACGTTCCAATTTTTTAGTCTGCTTCTCTTCTCTCTTCTCGTAAAAGATTTTCTTCGCGTAAATGTTGTAGCGAATAATTTCATTATATGTTCTAGTTATTTTTTGATTTTGAATTCTCTATTTCTTAAAATAGATCTTATAAACATTTTATTTTCATTTGTGTATTTGAAATTTCTAAGGAGTGGAACTAGAATTGGGAAATCCGTACATACACAGGTGCAATATCTCTCTGGGAAGGCTTCGCATTTCTCAGGTAAGCTTCTCACCAAGTTAATTTTTTTAGTGGATCTTCAATCAAGCATATTCTTCTTTTTCTTTCCGACTGTTGTGTGTCTTAATTTATTAGTATTCATTCTTGCAAATATATAAATATCTCAGGAAACATTAGTTGATCAAAGTAGAGGTGAGTTTGTTGCGGTTCTGTGTAAAGTAGGAAACAAGAGTCCGTTATCTTTATGTTCAATCAGTGAAGGATCGCATAATTTGAACATTGAGTTGGAGGAAAAGGAAGATGTTGTTGTCTTGGAGGTTGTCGGCGGGAGAAAAGTAAATATGTCTGGTTTCTATTTTGGGCTTAATGGTCGATGTGGAAATGGTGATTACTTTCTTTCTTAATTTATGTCTTTGTTTTTGTTTGTAATGTGTTTCTTAAACTCTTTTTTTTTTATTATTATATGGGGTTTGGAATTCATCAGAAATATCCCTCTCACAATGCTCTAATTACTTAAGTGTCATGGTTTCAAACAGAATTAGAAATATATCCTTTGCAACGGGTTTTCGTCCAAAAGGTGTTAACTTGCTGATAACTTATCACGGTCGCACCATATAACATTATATTTGTACCTTGGACTGTATTCCTCCTTAATTTTTTCGTCTCCCTTAAGTCACTCATCACCAGAAAAGATCGAAACCCTAAAATTTTCGGTATTGTTATAGAAAAGGCCTTTTTTTTACTCTCATTTTTACAGTCGAAATTCAATTTTTCGGTACTTTTCGGTATAATGTCGAAATTCAAATTGACCGCTGCTCTTCACAGGGCCGACTTATATTATTTACAGGGACGACTTTTCTTTGATCAAAAAGTAACAAGTTCCGGTGAAGCAATGACGTCTTCTGTTTCATTGGTATTTGTCACAGGAACAATTCTGCCACCGCTCTCCACCCCCTACCGTGGTTAATTTGCTAGGGTTCTGATTTTGATTCATCAGCATCAAGTCCAAACTATGTATCTGTACTCCATCTTCAATTTAAGATTCCCATATACACAGATTTCACCACGATCTGAAACAACTCTTGAATTAAAATGGTTTCAGAAGGATTATCTGATTTGAACTCTTCTTCACAACATTTATCTAGAGAGAGGTTACATTATTGTCTGGTGATAATTCTTAAGAAGTTTCATTAGGTTTCATTGTCACCAGATCTTAATAAGAAAAATACCCTTCTTTCTTTCAAATGCTTCTCTACATCAGATCTTAAGAAGAAAGTTACAAAATTTCTATCTTTTTGTTCAGCCCTTTTTTTTCGTAACCTTTATCAACTTTCTTCTTACCGTTACTAAATTGCTGTTCTGCATAAATGGCATATTTCATTGATTTCATCGTTAACATCCAGTCAATTTCATCTTTTCCATAAACGTTCTTGCGGTGTTTCTCATTCAAAATAAACCTGATTGGTTTGGTAGTAAAGAGTTACTGACTAAGAAATCAAATTGCCCTAGAAATACTTATTTTTAAAAATGACAACTTAAAATCAAATTGAATCTATTAGTTCTGAAGATGTAGCCTTAGGGTTTGATCTTTATGTGAATTTTTCCCGTTCAATTTGGTTGAGGGCAGGTTTAGAGAATAAGAAAGAGAAGAAAAATATTAAGAGCTTGTATACGGTGGTTCCTGGTTACTGTTAGGGTGACGACTATGGACCTGCAACCAACACTTCTTAAAAAGGTGAGATACTATTGGCCCTGTGTGGTAGTTTCGGCGTGTGAATAAGATCACGGCCCTGTTGATAGCTGGGGTCTTCAAATTTTGGGTACTTTCTCTCATTTTTACTCGTTGTACTAGAAAGCCTTTTTTTTATTTATAATTGATGGAAAGGGCAGAGGACTTCCAAAAGAGATTCTACATATTCGGGAAGAGGTGTGTCAGAGGCTCTACCAAAGGACAAGAGGTTGTACAACTCTCGCCGCAGTACTCTATCGGCTAGGATTTTGGGTACCAGACGACGACCTGAAAAGCAAAGAAGAGGTCAGCCAAAATATTATTATTAAATTCAATATTATTTATGTTGCTATAAATAATTCAGATCTGATTTAAGTCCCATGCTTGATATAATTCAATGTTCTTTATGTCGTTTTTACTGTAATGACATTTAATAAGTTTTCCACGCAGCTACAATTGATTGCCATGAAAGCATTATTTATGTTGCATCCTGAAAATGGTACTTATTAGTATGTGGAGGAATGCCGAGCATGATACAGTAGAATGTCATGAATCGATGACGACTCCCGCGACTCGCCCATTACTAGGAGGTAGAGTGCATCAACAAAAAAAGGGAATTTCCTTCTTGATTGATCATCATGTCGGCTTAACCATTGAGGAAGATGATGAGTTTCCTCCTTGATTGTTGCTGTTGTTCTCTATTCGTTCTCCATCCGGCTATTAACTTTTCTTTATTATGCATGCTCCTTGTTCTCCTGTGGTGGTTTTTGTTAGCTTAGAATATTAAGTTTTTAGTTAAAATCTTGTTCTATTGCTTTTTCCTGAAGCTTTATGCTCTTGTTTAGTTGTAATCTGCTTTGCACACGGCCTGTGTGCCTTTAATCTATTTAGGTTTGCCGATCAACAAAAAACAATAAATTTCTATACCAAAAAATCTTACCAAACCGCTAAAAAAACAAAACAAAAATCGTGCTCTCTCACATTCTTTCAATAATGGACCCCCTCTGTGTGGGGGCGGTTTTTACGTAGTCTTTTTCCGCGGTCTGTATAGAATTGCTGTAATTCTATTTAGGTTAGTTATTGAGAACAAGGTTTGAAAAACACCCGTTTTCCCAAAAAAACGGCCGTTAAAACGGTCACACCCATATACCGTGACCGTGAGGGTCTCCGAACCCCGTGCCTATATAACGCCGATAAATAGGAAATAACACCAGTTTTTTAGAACCATTTTTCCGTTTTCACACCTGTTATAACTGTTTTTCTAAAATTGAATTTCACGTTTTTTGCCTTCTAAATAATATTTTAACGCGAGTTTTTAAACCATTTTTCCCGTTTTCACATCAGTTATAACCTTTTTTTTAGAAAAAAGAATTTAAAAATATTTTTTTCAATTCTTTATTTGTTAAATTAAAGAATAAAAAATTATAATAAACTTTTTGAAAATAAAAGAATAAAATAACAATATATAAAAAAACGTTGTAACAACGTTATTAGACCCGTTATAACCGTTAGATAGGAATTTCATATCATAATCTTTTTTTATTTTCTATTTAACCGTTATAACGCCCGTTATTTTAAAATAACGTATAAAAAACGCGTTTTATTCCTAAATAACATGTTTTTTTACCCGAAATGTGTTCACACCCGTCAAAACGTGTTATAACGATCACACCCAGTGGCCGTGACCTGAGCCGTGACCCGTTTTTCAAACCTTGATTGAGAATGCTATTCCGCACACTTCATAGCTCTCCACTCTCAGCACAAACTGACGTGGAAGTCCACCTGAGGACAACTTAAACTTCACGTGTATACTTTCTCTCTCTTCAACAACAAAAACTCTGTCTCTACCTCTTTGTTCTTGTTTATCTGTAAGTCATCTCTAATTTGATTTCTAATCATCTGATCGGAAATTTCTATTTAAATTTCATCTCTCGTACATAAAAACAAACTTAAATTGTTAGAGTTCTTAACTTCTTATGGAACGATAGTTTAGGTTAGATAAAAAATTACTTATAATTTCTGCGAGTGCGACTTACATTGTTGTTGTACTCACTCTAGGATTCTAGAGTTTAGATGGTAGGATCTACTACCCCTGGTTACAACTTGTTGCTCTATTCACCAGTAAAAATTACTCACTCAATTATTAAATTTTGTATCCTACTGCAAATAAAAGAGATAGAACTTCGAGAAGGGGATGGACTTAAAGTCTTAGACATATGAAAATAGAATTCTAAACTCAAAACACAGGTGCAAAACGAAACTTTTAAAATAAAAAATGTGAAACAAGAAATTTTTGCCAGAAAAAAAAGGTGAAAGCAAATTTCCGCTTCAGACAAATCTTCCCTCTAAACATAGGTGTGAATATACCATGTTCTAATACAAACTTGATATCTGATGTGAAAATCCATATTATCACCTAGTTCCATGTGAAAATTCAGATTATCACCTGTTTACAAGGTGAATGATTAAATTTTCACCTTTTTTTTTTCTCGCGCTAAAACTGAAATAAAATTTTCAAAGTTTAATTAGTGATTCAATTAAAAAAGGACTTCGTTATGGTTTATACGGATTTTCTTCTGGCATCTTAAAAACCCTCTCTAAATTCTCAGTATCAAGGTAAAATACCAGGCTCAGACAATCTGTATTTCAAAGTATTAAGAACCTGTAGTTTCACTGCTGCTTCATCTTGTTCCATTACTGGCAATTTTATGGTTTTATCAGGATGCCACTGGGCCGATATCTTTCTCACTAGGTGTTCAACCTGCACGTCAAAATATCATTAGAAAAAAAATAATGCACCAACATTATCTCTTATGGGAAATATTTTGGAAGCGACTTACTTGTTTTATATTGAGCCCTGGTGGTACACTCTCCCCCAATCGCCGAAGTATAGTGGTGAAACTATTACATGTAGCAAGCGTTTCGAGGTTATACCGATGCCAAACCTGTTGAAGATACGCTTCACGCTCTGCATGTTCCCTTTGTTGTATTTCCAGAGAACGCTGTTTTTCTTCCTCTTCTTCTCTTTTTTGTTGCTCCAGTAATTCATGGTTTTTTCGTGCCTCCTCTTCCATTCTTTGTTTTTCCAGCATTTCGCGTTTTTTTTGTTCCTCTTCTTCCTTCTCCTTTTCTTTAGCCAATTCTTCTAGCTTTTTTTTATTCTCCTCTTCCTCTTTATGTTTGTTCTCCAGCAACATCTGTGTTTCTTTATTCTGTTGGATCGGTTGGCTTAAGTTAGGATCCTGTTCGCTGTGTGAACCAGATTCACTATTTTGTATATTTTTTAGGTTATTCTCTTGTTTATGGATATGATGCTCCTGTTCTCTGTGTGGATCACTATCTTCATTTTCTTGTTCTCTACGTGTCTGCCCTTTGTCTTGTTCCAAGATATCTTCTAAAATCTTCCGCACTATTTCAAACTCTTTTGGATCCTCGCTTAAACACTTCTGGATTTCACAAAGCTTTACATTTATTACACTTGTTTTTTGTTTCCGATCATCTACTTCAGCTTGAAGTTGTCTGATCCTCTCATTCAGCTTTTCTACTTGGGACATCACGTGTAGTGGAGTTATCAGGTTATTCTCCAAATCATTCACAACTTGAGAACCAAAATTTGGCTATAGTTAAGATAAAAATCAGAAGACATTTTTTGTGAAAATATGTTTCTACACCTTTTTTCTATTTCATACCAATTCTCAAACATTGATTTTGCACCCTATGCAGCTATGTGTTAATAACTTACATTCCTTTGTCAGGTTTATCAGAAAGCAACTTTCATGTTTGCAAATTATTACTGGCACCATATTTAAAGAACAAGATAGAACTAACAAATGAAACTTTATATTACCTTTATATCTATAAATTTTGAACTGTTAAAAGTGTCGATAGTCTTTGATATCGTCTTTGTACTCCACCTCGTGAATCTTGAGAACCTTTCGGTGCAGCCATCTATTGTATTGATTTTCTGATTACTTCTCTCCGCATACCAATACTGAGAAATAAATACAGGAATGTTAATAATCAGTTACAACTGAATTTTAATGAATCGAGAATATTTAACTTATCAAGAGATAAAATGCGTATCCATCGATCTTTCTATAATCGCCATTCGATTTCTCAATACCATGCATCATGTGTTTATGGATTAGATGAGGCCAGATGATGATGTTTATAACATCTATGCTTTCTACCAAGGCTAGGTAGCGTCAAGACATCCTCGATCCTCTAGTTTTTGTAAAGAAAACTGTAAAACACAAATAAAGCACCAAGAGCCTAACCAGTTCTTCATTTTTTTCTCCTTTGCACTCTTTAGAATTGCTTCTTTCACTTGAACATTAGATATTTGACTGGCTTTAGCTCCACCAAAATACTTCTTGCACAAGTCATTATCGCCTGGACACACTGTTCGTGTCTCTAGTAAGTCTTGTTTACCATTCTGCAATATTTGCATTCCGAAAATCAAAGTCATTTCTTGAGGAGTTGATTCATATCCTTCTTCTTTCCTTACTAGGAATTCTCCTTTTCCGTCTTCTTACTTTATATATGAGTCGGTCAATTTCTTTAGCCCAGCGTGTGGTATTTTCAACTCATCTTTAGTTATTTAGTTGTTGATAAACACTTGTAGTAAATTCCAAAAGTAGTTGTAGCTAACAGATCTCGCTGTATATCATTCATCACCAATATCTCCTCCTCCTTGCCAACAAAGAGATCGTGCAAGTGACCCAAGCCTGCTCTAAATGCCCATTGTCTGCTTCTTTTTATTGTATCATCTTTCTCGGCTACTGATGTGATGTGTTATCAAAGATCAAACATTAACAACAGTCAGAAAATATACTTATCAGAGAAGCGTCAATTAAACCCAGAAGCCATACAATAAAGAGACGACCACTTTCAGGCTTTCGGCGCCAATGTGGATGAAAAGTGGTTTTCCACCGCAAATCTTCTTAATAAAAATATTTAGTGCAAAATATAGTTGGCATGATTTTTGAATTACAACCAGTCAATTTTTTTTTTGCAGTCAGCTGTGAATAGGTTTTTTTCACAGTGCCTCATAGGATGAAAGAAGGTTTTTGCACCATCAGAAGATGAAAGAAGGTTTTTGCACCATCATAATGAAGTTCTTCTAGCGCAAAAATTCATTGGTATAATTCTTTCTGATCAACCTTTAGTCTTTGTACCACGAATTATTTTATTGCTAATTTTGTTATCAATAAATCCAATTCAGCGGAATAATCTTTCTTCAATACTTACATCTTATGTGAAAAATAAAATATTACTTACCCATTTCAGGTTCTTTGCTTGGAGTTTTTCCCTGTGATTTTCCTTTTTTCCTTTGCTTGACAACTTCCTCCTTTTTAATTTTTTTCTTCCGAGGGCTTTCTGGTGTTGTTTCATCGTCACCTAGTCCTCTGTCCTTCTTTGTCCAACTCCCCATTAAACTAAATAAAAATCAAACCTATAATTAGAGTTAGAGTATGAAAACCTTTATAAAAATGAAACCTATAATTAGGGTTACAGACAAAGACAAGCAGGACATTAGAATAACGGCCCACAAGAAAGAACCAAAATCTGAAACTGAAAATAAATAAAAAAGAAAGAAATTCGGAATGTATTTACAGAGATTATCAGAGGACCTAAAATGAGAATTCTGAAGAGAAATAAACCAGCAATCCTCCTTACGGATGAATCTTAAACTTTTATTGGAGAAATCCAGGTGAAACCCTAATCTTGCACTCAGAACATGTGAGAGAAAACCTGAACTTAGAACATGTGAGAGAGAAAGAATTCTTCACTCAGAAAGAAAAACACAAACCACTCAGAAGTCAGAACATGTGAGAGAGAAAAAATTCTTCACACAAACTTAAAAAAGTTGGGATAAAGGAAAGGTTAATTTAGCATTGTAATTGGCATTTAACTAAAAAAAGGCAACTGTTAAAATGTTAACCTATGCTTCCATGTACAGTATAAGGTAAGAAAGTATTAAATGTTCTTGGGTATCTAGTATTTATTTAGGGAGGCATTTGGAAATTGAGCAATTTCTTCAACCAGTTCAATTTCACCATTGATTGAAATCAACATCAACATGGAATGTAAATAATGCAATTTTAGAAAAACATAAATTCAAAAAATCCATGTTAATTCGCTTTCTCCAATGCAGAATATCACCTTCTCTCTTATATTTAATTTTAATTGTAATTTTCAATGCTAATAAGTACTCCTCTTATTTTTGCTAATTGATTGTTATCTCCTTATTTTTACTAATTACCTTCTCTCTTATTTTCAATTTTGAATTCTCTCTGACAAGACCTTTCCATCTCTCTCTCTGCATGCTGAACGTACCAAAGAAGGGTCTTGTCCCTAGAGGGCATAGACTAGAGAAAAACATCTGTGAGAAGTCTGATGGTTGGAAACTTTGAATATGCATAGACTTTATACTAAATGACCGATGACCGAAAACTAATCTCAAACTCAGAACATGTGAGAGAGAAAGAATTCTTCACTCCGAAAGAAAAACACAAACCACTCAGAAGTCAGAACATGTGAGAGAGAGAAAATTCTTCACACAAACTTAAAAAAGTTGGGATAAAGGAAAGGTTAATTTAGCATTGTAATTGGCACTTAAGAAAAAGAAAAAAGCCAAATGTTAAATTGTTAACCTACACTTCCATGTACAGTATAAGGTAACAAAGTATTAAATGTTCTTTGGTATATAGTATTTATTTAGGGAGGCATTTGGAAATTGAGCAATTTCTTCCAACAGTTCAAGTTCACCATTGATTCAAATCAACATCAACATGGAATGTAAATAATGCATTTTTAGAAAAACACAAATTCAAAAAATCCATGTTAATTTGCTTTCTCCAACGCAAAATATCACCTTCTCTCTTAATGCATTGGTGTGAGTGGGCGGTTTTTACAGATCCTACATCATGGCTCACCAAGAATTTTTGTAATATATAGAGATTGGTAGGGAAAAACAGACGTGTCTGAAAAATACCAATGGACCCGCTTATATCCAGTATGTGACTTTGTGTTCAACATGCCACTCGATTCTTAAAAATTTAAATCGAATCGTAATGCAATTCACAATTCGAAGTTAAAATTCATTTTTCAAATCTACCACCAAGTCAAGATATCTGATCTGACTAAGTGAAGCATGAAATTTTTTAAGGCTTCAAGTAAGGCAAAATTGGTTTGGAAGCCTAATGTCGTATAAATTTAGGGTTCGGAAGCCAGTTGCACAGCCTCACATGAATTTTTTGTTAAGCATGGCATTTTCCCCTCCATTAAGAGTGTTGTTTTATTTGTATTATTGACTCATATTTTCATTATTAATTTATTATCACTATTATTATTTCTATTATGAGGGGAAAATGCCCTTTTTCACCTGTTATTAATAAAAGATGTTTTTCGCATATCTGAGTTCAAGTGCAAAAACTTTTTTTCACCTATTTCATGATTGTTAATTGTATGAAACTTGTATTTTGCATTTCAATCTCGAGTGAAGAATTAGTTTTCTCATGTTTATTTTGAGTGTAAACTGTGCCTGTGGTATGGGATTTTCATCGCGGCACGGAATTGGACTGATAGGAATCATATGATCACACTAGTAAAAATGCCGACACTCAGGTTGATGTTTGGTACCCCTGGTTACTACTCATTGTTGTACTCACTCTAGGATTCTAGAGTTTAGCTGGTGGTGTATATTTTATACTCTCCTGGGGATGAGACACGATTGTTAATTGTATGAAACTTGTATTTTGCACTTCAATCTCGAGTGAAGAATTAGTTTTCTCACGTTTATTTTGAGTGAAAACTTTTCCTGTGGTGTGGGATTTTCATCGCGGCACAGAATTGGACTGATAGGAATCATATGATCGCACTAGTAAAAATGCCAACACTAAGGCTGATGTTTGGTACCCCTCGTTATAACTTACAACTCGTTGTTGTACTCACTCTAGGATTCTAGAGTTTAGATGGTGGTGTATATTTTATACTCTCCAAGGGATGAGACGACGAGATGAGAGTCCGAGGAAGGGAACACAAAATTTTAGGTTATTGCATGAATAGGATCAAAATGCAGACGGCTCTACATCCCCTGGTTATATCTCGTTAATCAATCGAACGACGTGAGACCTTCTATATGGTGGGTTGACCCGCAAATTTAAGTCGCCCTCTCTCCATGCGACATGTGTCATTTCATTCTTAGTCCCCATTTCCCTATCGGGACATTTTGGTGTAGAATTTGTCGGTAAGTGTAGCAGCTCCCTAGGAGGCACCCTTTTGGTTGTCCAATAATACATTTCAAAAGTTCCCCTTAAGCATTAATAAGTCCCAAATAATAATGCTACTAAAAAAATATATACATTCTCAACATATTATTTAATTTTTATTTGTTTTTCCTTCAAATTTATATTCAGCTGTTTTCATCCCTAATAGTTCGTACTGTAGTCAAAAAAGTAAAAACCCATTTGAAATCTACTCCTGAAGCAGAAACTATGGGTTGAGAGACTCGCAGACTAAATAGTTTAAAAAAATATAAGTTATAAAGAAAACGTCTTTTCTGATGGATTACTAGTAAGCATCGGATAGAGTGAGACCAGGGCGAAAAGCGGACGTCTCGTCTTCTCTCAAAAACAATTATTCTCTCCTTCCTCACCCATCTTCCATAGTCTCTCACAAAATCATTTTCGTTTAATCTTCTGAAAAATGAGTTATCAGAAACAAACAAGTAGGAAACCTGAAGCCGCTACTGATCCCAAGTTCTCCAAATCAACTGAAAAAGGTGAACGGAAAGCTGAAATCACTGAACCTGTTGAAGAAATCATTGAATCCGTTGAGATAAATCCATCAATAGCCAGAAAAAGTTAGTAAGTGTTGATCTAAACTCAATCCCATTACTTTATTTTGTCCTAAGTTTGGTATATTAGGTTAGAATATTAAACATGGTGATTTTCAGGGTTTTAGACGTCATGTTGCAAGTCGTCATGGACGATGGACGACTGTATAACGACACTTATATTCGGCATTGTCGATTCAACTCTACCATGACGACTGAGACAAATGCTCAAAGCCTCAAACTCTCTCATATTTGTGTCATGTTAAATGTATTTCAAAATACTGATTTTTTTACTTTTTTGAAGCATTCAAAATATTAATATTGACTTGTTGAGGATTTAGTCTTTAGCAAAATATTTTTGTTTTTTCAAACTTTAGCAAATTGTTGGTTTATTTTTGGTATTTATGATTGTAAGCGTCTGTGGCAGAAACCAGGATATCAAAACGACGGGGGCTAATATGTCTGTGCCTACTGCCTAGCAATATAAGAGGGCTCTGAAAATTTGATCAAACTCATTCATTTTGAAAGAACGCTCTCATCCCATAGCCCTTGCTAAGAAAGAAGATGATTAATATGTCTATCCCCAGTAATAATAAAACAGCAAGAATCATCAGAATCATAGTGGCATACTTTCCTAACCAAGAACATGACCACTATGCACATATGAATTTTACTTGCGTTTGATGTTGTTGTGGGAAATGGTCCCTATACATGGTGTTGTGAAAATTGAAAGTGCAGCTTGCTCGTATGATTACAGAGCATGGTCTTTGAGTTTGTACTTGGGAAAATTGGGGATATGCCCCAAAATCTACTGTCATCTTGGGGATATGTCCCAGGATGATAATTTGTACTTGTAGCCTATGAAAGCGTACTTTGTACTTGTAGCCTATATATGACTGAAATCCCTAATTTTTCGGATCTAGGGCATCATTCTGTGCATTGGGATAGGGGTGGGGCAGAAGTGGGTCCCACCCTCCCTCTCACACGGTGAAAACTCGGTGAGTATTCTTTGGTGAATTTATATTAATATGGCCGGAATTAAAACCGGAATCATTACAGAGTTTGTTAAGATCATACAACCATCATCAAAGTTAAAAAAATTCCCCCCATTCTTGACTGAGACTCCTACCATTACAATTTTTCCAACCATACAAGAGACCCAATGGATCAAATCCGTATCATTAAAAAACAGTTTTAATATGTTAACTAAGTTTTTATATAATTTATCTCACTCGAGATATTTTGCTCAAGAAAAACTAACGTGGCTGCAGATGGTGTATTATCTTATAATTCAGGCTCCAGCAGAATAAGAAAGGAAAAGAAAAGGCTGCTCCTCCTTCGAAATATCCTTGCCAAGGAAAGGAAAAACACACTCTTGAACAAGATTTGGTAAGTAGGGTAAGCGATGATACGGATATTGTAAATTTGTTGAATGGTGATGAGAATCCTATGAACAGTGATCAGAATCCCCTCAACTATATTGAATCAGAAGAAGAAGAAGAAGAAGATGATGATGATGATGCGTATGTAGCACGTTGGGTTCCAAAAAAGGTGGCTGAACATGGATATGAGATTAAATAGGAAGAAGCAAAACTTTTTATCAGGGAATCAGATGAAAATGGCGACCACATAGGTCCAACTAGAGCTGCAAAGGAACCGTCCCGGAACTCGTGTACCGTCCTATGTACATCCTTAGGTCCAACTGAGGGGAAGATAGAAGACAAAGTTGCTTAGAAGAAGGGAAACATTGATGATGCCGAGACGAAGTAGTTGAGGGAGTGGAAGAAGATGACGACATCAATGAGATTGATCCCTTTTCATGTCTTTATCTTTTTTCCTTTTTTTGCTTGGTTAACTTTTAATGTCTCTTATGTGTTTTCATTCGTTGTTATTGGTTGTTTATAAGTTATTATTTAGGACAATATTATGTAGTGATGTCAATTGTTGATCCCTACAAAAATCACATGAGTCACCTGTAATACCTGGTTATTTGGATCTCTGGATCTTCATTTGCTTCTTCATTTTGACCATCTTTTCAAACAAATTTACTAAATTTTACATGCAAAACAAACTGTTGAATAATGTGACGAAACTTCACATAAATTAAATCAAACAACCAAAACAAACCCATAAATTAATTAAAGCTGTACACCGTTAGAACGTCATATTTGTGAAAAGTTAGTGTAGTGGTTTGAGGGTGCAGATGGATCAGTGGGTGCTGGCTTCGATTCCTACTACTACTAACTTTTTACAAACTTGCAAAATACGTCTACGCTCCTATTTTTCACACTATCTCCACCTACTACTTTAATAAATTTTCAACCATTCAAATTAAGATTGGTAGATCATGAGTTTTGATGTTTTAGAATGTGCTCATTTTTGTGTGGGTATGTAGAGCTTTGAAATGTGAACATATCGCCGAAATATTAGCTTCGAATACGTTATTGTTTAATTTTGATTCACAAACAATACGAAAAAAATGTGAGTGATGAGTGCCAAATATTGTGTATTTCTACATCTTTTTTTTTGGCATTTAACTCATCTTTTATGCTCTAGTTCTCTATTTTATCCCAAATTCTGTATTTTTACTGTTTTCAAGAGTAATTACTTTTACTAATTTATTTTGTGTTTTTAGCCAGTAAATAAAGATTGAATGAATTAAGGAGCAGAGAAGTGGTGACAACGGAAGGAAGACAACAAAGCTCCCGCTAGAAGGCAGTGAAGAATGTCGTTGCACCTCATCCACATGTGAAGAATGTCGCTTGCACGACCCAAAATTAGGAGTGGGCTTGAGATATTAGCTTTGAAGAAGCATTGGGCCTGAAAGAAGTGAAAGAACCCAAACCCATATATATGCCCGATACATCAGATTTGATGTAACTGCTCAACACCGTAGTACTCTTCATCTCCTCCCCTAATCGTACATAACCCAACTCCATCTTCATTTCCTTCTCCTCCTTCCCGACAGAAGTACAGAACCAATACCACTTGCAGTCATCTTCCATCAAATCCATCCCCGACAATCTCTGGTCACGGCCACCGTCACAATCACACTCACACTCAAGCCCCTAATTTCTATCTTTCTCCATCTTATCTTGTTCATGTAACCCTAGAAGCTAGGATTGAGAGAGATAGAGTTAGGATTATCTTCAATAGCTAAATAAAAAATCATATCAAGTTGCAGAGAAAAAATAGCAGAGGGGACAAGATTTTTTTTTTCCAGTACTGATCTAATAATGCAGCCGTGTTGTGTTAGATATTTTGAAATCGGAAATATCTCCCTTAGCTTAGGTAAATCAATCTTGTAGCTGTAGGTGTTAATTTGATTGTGTCCTTATTGATAGCTCTTGTGAGTGAACTTATTGATAGCTCGTCTAACTCTTGGAACACCATCTTAATCAATACCTCCTTCACTCCTGACATTGCTAGTGCTGTTTATAGGATTAGGATCCGACCTGGACAAAGAGATACTATTAGATGGTTCCCCAATAAGAATGGTGAATTTACCACCAAGTCTTTGTACTCTCTCATCAAACTGTCGTCTAACGACATCAATATCTCTTGGAATAAAATTTGGACCTTGAAAACCTCCCCAAGAGTTCAGCCTTTCATTTAAAAATGTGTAAACTATATGCTTCCTCTCACTTCTTACTTATCTAGGTTTTATGAGATTCCCGACTCTTGCACCTTCTGCGGTCATCAATGAGAGATAATGGAGCACCTCTTCTTCCACTGTACCTTCGCCAAAAGTGTGTGGTTCGCAAGTTCATCCAACCTTTTCTCCTTTGCTCCCTTGCATGACTTCGTCCAAAGTTGGATTTTAGATTGGCAGAGAAACCCGATAGGATGGAATAGCGATACGGGGGATTGGAGTGCGCTTTGCGCTTCGATTCTTTGGAACATTTGGAAATCCAGGTGTGATAAGACCTTTAAGGGATATCATCCTGACCCGAGACACACTTATAATACGGCTAGGCAGTATTGGATGGACCAATCAAAACCTTTTAAAGTGAAACCCAAAAATGACCAACCAGCTACGGTCGCCCATAGCTGGCATTTCCCACACTTAGACAAACTAAAGCTTAATGTAGCAGTGAAATGGAGCCTGGAATCTTAGGTAGGTATTGTTGCTATCATTCTTAGAAATTGTGAGGGTTTTTGCAGGGAGGTAAGGACAAAAACATTGGCATCTCAAACCAAGGATGAAATGGAGCTGCTGGGATTGCTGGAGGCTATTGAATGGGGAAGATCTATTGGAAAACAAGGCACCGTTCTGGAATCCAGTTGCGGCAATATCATCAAAGAACTAAATGGAGAAAGGAACCAGCTGGGTTGGCAGGCTAAATCTCAATGGGAAGACTACCGCACCAACAACCTTTAGAGCAATAGTTTAACCAATGACCTGTTTAATACTTTTATTTTTTGTTATGTACCTAAGCAAGCTAATCAGGCAGCATTTGAATTAGCCAACAGAACTAATGCAAATGCAACCTGTACGAATAGCTTCTATCCTCCTAGTTGTTTATTTGACATTCGAAATTCTGATAGGATCTCGGCCAACAGGTAGTGTCAGGTCCATATCTTGTAATCCTCTTTTTTCTTATCAATTTTTTTTTTTGATTGTGTCCTGTATATAACTTTAATGAGTTTTTAGTTTTATCCTGTACCTAATAGCCTAATAGTACTACTTAATATGTAAATAGGTCGCATAGTAAGAGTTTGTCGTAGCTGCTCATTGTTTTGTAATTTGTAGTGATAAAATTTGAAGTCATAATTAGTTACAGAGATGCTAGACACACCGAAGTTTTACACTTCGTTGCGTCCCGAAGGAGATCGCACGGCAAGTATCTAACGTGCTTAGCATCGGGATTGGGAAGGGCAGAAGTCGGCCCCACCTTCCCGAAGGGAATCTCCATTTCCTTTATTCTCTTAGGTTTGAATTAGAAACGGGAGTATTAAGGGTTCTTAATTAGCTAACTCTGATTCTCCCACTCCATATATAGGAACTCTTCCCTAAAGCAGAGTCCGATGGGGTTGGTCCGATTAAGTCATTTTTAAAGGGCATTTTGTTCCAGAAAATATTGAAACTAACTCACAGATAAATCAGCGAGTTGAGTACGAGTTTTTCACTCCCTTGATCCAAAAATCCCCTCCCTATAACAAAAGTGTTAATTTTTAGTTCACAATTGTTTTCTTGGCTGTAGCTTTTTGATTCTAACATTTCATTTTTGGTTTGTTAGTATCGATAACTTTTAGCTTTAGTATTGGGTAGTACAAGAGGTTTTGCTAATTTTAAATATGTAGGGGAGGTAATGCAGATTTCCAGGGGAGGAAACTCAAATTACCCCTAAAAAACGATTATAACAATTTCGTAAAGAATCCGGAGAATATAGGATTACTTTTTTTTTGGAAGGAAAATAAGGGATTACTTGGTCGAAGGGTGCCACTTTCGGTGGACATATGACCCTAGGTCCCTAGTGTCGCTACATAAAACATCCCGGTTGCTATATATGGTGGTGCATATGGAAAAAGTGAAATGCAAGAATCTTTGATAACAAAAAGAAAACTTTGGTGAGCCTCATTAGAGATATCAAATTACAAGCGTTCTTTTGGGCGGAGTCGAACATAAAAATGTTCGAGCTTACGGCAAATATGGTGATTTATTTAAGGGATTCCCTATACATGCTTCCATAATTCTTTGCTTCTTTCCTTGGGTAGCCAAATCCCTTTTCGGAATCTCAGTCTGAGTGGAACTCTGTAATCTTTGACTTCATGAATTCATAACTTTCATCAAATATGAATTCAATTCCTTTAACTTCGGAGTAGTGTCGTTTTGCGAGTCTCTCCTACAAATACATAACCAAAAACTTATTTTGTTAGGGTTCAAGTGCAAGAACGACAATTTACGTACATGAAATTAATCTAAAGTTTCTTACAAATTCTGAGTCCGGCAACGTAAAAGTGCTACGGCCATAAATATTCTCTTGTATGTCAATAAAATCAACTATCTCTTTTTGGATAACAAGGTACCTGTCGTGAATTTGTCGCAGAGATCTTACCTTCGCATTCCCGTAATCTAGCACAAATTGGTTCCACACCTTCCCCCAAAAGGTTTCGGGTGTAACCCTTCCCGCTTGGACATCTTCACGACGGGTTTCATTATACCATGTTTTAACTATGGACGAATCTTCAGCTGAGTCAAATGATGCCAACTTTTAAAGGTATGAAGTGAAATAGATAGAGCAGATGAGGAATTAAAAGGTATGAAGTGAAATAGATAGAGAAGATGAGGAAATGAAATTTGTAGAATATATGGAACTAGAAAAAAGAAAGGATTTCGCTTAATGAAGGTAAAAACAATTGAAATTATATAGTATCAGAAACGAGGTCGTTTAGGAATCTTATACGGCTAACCTTTCGATTGCTTCAAAAAAAGAAATCTATTATAATGGCTCCAACCTTTTGGTTTTGAGGGCTCCTATAGATTCAAGTGCCCCAAATATGGATAAGGGAATATTTAACCTATAATAAAAAAATAAAATATTCTTAAATAATTAACCTAAAGCCAAAAACTAAACCTAAACCTAAACCTAATCCTCTTCTTTTTCTCCATCTCTTTTTCTTCTTTTTCCTTTTTTTTTTTGGTTGTCCTTCAACGACGATTCTACGCAACTTCAATTAAGTAATTACTTCATCCGATTCTCCTCAAGTAATTACTTCAATTAGGTAAGAATCGAAAACCCACCTTTTTTTGTTGATTTAGTTAATCTAATTATTATAATCAATTATTTTTTCTAACAAACTGAAATTCATTTTTTTCTTCTTATTTTGTCTAAACTATCACGAGAAAGACAAAAAAACAACATGGGACTAAAAAAATATCATAGATCATTTTTATTCCTATCCTTTTTGAGATCATCGTTCTAAGATAATATCCTAGATTATATCAAAATTATTTATTAATTTATGATTATCTATAATCATAAATAGATACATTAAAAACTCCATATATTAATAAACTCTATATATTAATAAAAAATCATGGTCCCAACTTGGGCCAGTTATAAATAGTAATAAACTCCACATTTTAATATTAATAGATTTTTCTAGTCCAACCATAAGGAATTTACCTCCATATATTAATATAATAGACAAAATCGGAAAATTATAGGTCTTGTTACATCAAAATTTAAGATAAAGAAAAATATGTATCCATAGTTGTTTGAGAAAAGGATTTAATTTTTGGATTGTTATCGCATCTTCTGATTTGCATATGCGTAAGACCTCGTTACTATGTGCACCTTCTTGTTTAAGCCAAAATATTTCCAAGTTATCGAGCATGTTTAAAGCTTCTTGTCGAGCAATTTTGTTTGGTATACCTCCATATATTAATAAACTCCATATATTAATAATTTTGTGAAGTCCCAAGGCTATTAATATATGGAGTTTTTACTGTAATCATAAATTTTACCAAAAAGCTACAGGGTAAAGTACTAAAGAATGAATGCAAAACGCGTTCTCTGACAGTTCCCTTCTTCAATTCATCTCTGCAAGCCTAGTTTTCCAGCTGTTGAAGCTAACCCTAGTCTTATCTCTCTCAATCCTAGCTTCTTGGGTTTTTGTTCTTGATAAGAAAAGAAGACAAGATGGAGAGAGATAGAGATTAGGAGTTTGATTGATGGCTAGTTGAGAGGGTGGCTGTGATCAGAGATGGTCGGGGATGGGGATATGAAGGTGGTGTTTGGTTTCTACTTGATTAGGGAAGGAGACAGGTGGCTAGGGTATTGGGCGGATGCTTCAGATGTTGATGTAACATATGGAGATGTCGTTGGATATTGAGGAGCTTCTGGGTCTTGAATGGTTGTAGATCTTGGGTCCGGTGTGAAGAGCTTGTTTGTTGATATGGATACATCCATAAATTATCTAGTGAAATGGGGGATGGAAATATGGTTCAAGCTAACGGAAGAGGTACATGCAAACTATCAATGGAGCAAAATACATTGTGATAGCGACTTGGGAGGGTGTATTGATGACATGAAAAGTACATCGGGGTATGATTTTTCTCTTGGTTCGGGTATATTTTCTTGGGCATCGAAGAAGCTACTAACGGTAGCTCTATCCACGGGGGAAGCGGAGTACATTTCGGCATCAATAGCTACATCTCATGTAACTTGGCTATAAAGAATCTTGGAAGACATTCAAGAGAAGCAAGACGAAAGCAACGTAATTTTTTGTGACAACAAATCAGCAATAGCAATGTCCAAAAATTCGGTTGAACATTGTAGAGCAAGACACATCAAGCTCAAATATCACTTCATTCGAGAAGCGATTGAAGATTGTGAAATAGAACTCAAGTATTGCAAGACGGAAGACCAATTGGAGGACATATTCACCAAGGCACTTCCCAAAGGCAAGCTTCAAAATTTTAGAGAATTATTAGGAGTTGTAGAACATCACATTAAGGAGGAGATTGTTAGTTAATGTGTTGTGCAGTTTATATTCTTCACATGAACTAGTATGTTAGTACATGTGATGTTTCCTTTCTTCACATGAACTAATATGTTAGTTCATGTGATGTTTCTGTTTTGCACCTAAAGTAGTGTAACCTATCTCTAATATTAGGTTACATGTGGACTTAGTATAAAAAGAAAGAGATAAGGAAAGAGAAATAACCTATCCTAAATATCTAATAGAAGAGAGTGAGAAGAACTAAGAGTTCCCACTTCTCCACTAACAAAATCGTCTAAAATCCTTGTTTTTAATCACCCAAATTAACCCAACAATCTGCATAGTTGAACCATAGAAATGATTATATTCGTTTTATCTAATTATTTTATTTATAAAGAACAATAGAAATGATTAAATGATTAGTCAATTAGTTAATTACATTGTTTAAGTTAGGATGGAAATGCAAAATGAAAAAGAGGCCATTACACACTATAGTTTTTGGACTGCAAAAATTTAGATACAATTCATCGAAAGTTAAAGAACTAATAAAAAAAATATAAAAGAATTCATCGATAGGGGATTCTTTTAAGTTTTTCCATCGGGAAAATTGGAAAAATGCCCCAATATGGAGTGCAATGTTGGAATGTTCCCCCACGTTAAAAATAGTTGGAAAAATGCCCCGTTCCGTTAACTTTTCCATCCAATCCAGTTAAGTCACATGTGTAAGGCCACGATCACCACCAGAACCACTACAAAAACCACCGTCGCCACCACCTGAACCTTAAATCCTTAACCCTCAACCTAATTCCTGAATTTTAAACCCTGAAACTTGAATTATGAAGGGGGGATTTTCGCGTGTGTGGGCTCACACATGTGACTTAACTGGGTTTTTGACGGAATGGGGCATTTTTCCAAATTTTTAAATGTTGGGGAAGATTTCCAACATTGCACCCCATATTGGGGCATTTTTACAATTTTCCCTCCATCCTAGATTCATCTTTTCCCCTAGTAAAAGTGGCTTTCCCCTTAGTAGTTATCGCAAATTACCATTTCTCTATCATATTTTTGAATAATAAAAAGAATAACTATAGATAAAATTTTAAATTTTTAGGGTTTTGAATAATCTCTATTACACCAAAGGCACGAGTATAAAAAACACCTAAAATTATTCTGGATCAGAGATACGGATATCAGGAATCAATGGTTCTCTACAGACCGAGAGAAAAAACCAGGTTAAAACCACCTCTCACAGTTTTTTTATTTATTTGTGGGTCCCAGTGGGTCCCACCCCTCGGGAGACGTGCAGGGGATGGGTTTGTGAGAGGCGGTTTTTTTTGTATAGTTTTTCTCTCGGTCTGCCGATACTTTTTGATCAGGAATATAGTTTTAGGGCTTCCAAATAAATGGATTTCCCCAAAGAGATAAATCCTTTAAAACCGATCATCCTCCAGAAATAGAATTTTGAACTTGAACGACTCCAGGTCAATGTTTATTTTCATTCGGAAAAGGGGGAACCGATGGGGGCGGATTGTTTGGCGACACCTTCTAAATGATATCGTCAAATGCCTTGACATAAATTTCATTCACAGCGTTGGAGATTCGCCTCAGTGCACTAGACCTTTTTTTGTATAGAGATGTGTAGTTGATATCGTTCGGAGACATCAGACTTTTGGTTAATGGAATCTGAATGATATTTCCTGTTAGAGAAAATAATTGAGGTATTGGAGATTTGATGCAGTTGAGGCAGCTAACAGCTTCTTGAAATATTAGTGATAGTGCAACATTGTCTATATTTAGCAGACCCGAAACAACGTTGGGGAATCCGACCTCTTCTAACCATATCCAGAAAGCAGTAGCTTTCATGCTGAGCAGTATGTCACGGCGTAAGTCGACGACTAGTCGTTTGTATAAACAGCAGAGTGGAGATTGTACTGGGATCAAATTCATGGTTTTATTTGTATAATATAAGTCTAGACAAACCAATTCTTTTCTGATGCCTTGAAAGTGAAACCTAACAAGGTATATATAAAGTTTGCTACACACTTTGAAATTTTACATATACCAATCTTAGCCCTACACCACAATCCATGTTATTATATTGTACTAGTATTCGGTACGTGCGTACGCACGTGCAAGCTTGATCCAGGTTCATCAGAAGTAAAAAGAGTGGGGTATGTTCAAACAACTTAAATTACTATTATACCCTCACATTATTTATTTTTCATCACTTCTATAGGCATAGACTAAGGGAAAAATCGTCCAAATGAAAATTGCAGCTTCACAACATTGTTCATCTACAGTGCCTAAGGGGTGTTCCCTTTCTAATAGGAAATGGTGGGTCCTTTCCTGAAAGGGATGGGTCATTTCCTGAATGTAAATCTAACCATTGATTTGATCATCTAACGGTATAGAAGCCGCTTTTGTGGGAAGCCATCCCGCAAAGGGTGATTTGATAAGCACGTAAGTGTGACGCATTTTCACCCATAACTACATTATCTAGGACTCATTTTATTTCTAATAAAGTTGTTTTAAGTCTTTTCTAGGGATAAGCTCTTGCGGCAAAATTGGCTCGAGAAGTTGTGTTTTACACCCGAGGATAGAGTACTAAAGGCACCCCAGAAATACACTGGAAGCACCCCAGAGGAACCCCGAAAAAGTGTTGAAAACACCCCAAAAAAAGTCTAAAGGCACCCAAGGGACATTTTTTATTCGGACTCTCAGTTTGGATAAGGGGCACCTCAGTTGGGCACCTGCTATTCGCACCCCCAGTTTGGTTAGGGGGACACCCTTCTTCTTCACGAATAGAGACAATTTTGGCGGGAATTCTGGGTTCAAATTTCCAGTTCCTGCGTACATTGTGTTTTGATATTTTGAGGAAGATTTAGTCGGATTTTCATCTTGCTTCGGATATGTACCAGCCTGTTAGATCACAACAGGGGTGGTAAGTGCATTCATTTCGATTAAATCACAGAATCTCATCAAACAGGGGAAGATTTGTATCTCGGGTTCATTGTGAGCTGGAATTGGAAAGTTTGTGGATCAAAGAGGGAGGATATCTTCTCTGCTAGAGTTTTTGCTTTATCTTGGAAGGAATAACAGCTCAGAGACGCATGCAGAGAAAGAAATAGGAAATTATTCCCGAGAATAATTTTCCTTTACTGTGAAGATTTTGAGGAGTAATTGGAAAGATTTGGAGGTGTTTATGGGTTATAAATAGCTTCTGAGATGTATAGGAAGGAGGAAGCAGAGTTGGGAGCAGTTAGGAAGAACCAGAGAGTCGAGAAATCAAGTGGCAGAAAAACTCCATTTTCTATTGCTGTGAAGAACACGAAGAACATAAGACGCACGCCGAACCGTCGTTTTCCAACAGTGACAATGACAATTGCTTGTGGGTCGTATTGCTATAGTGACAACAACACTTCATTTTTATCGTTCTCTGTAACAGCTCGGTTTGTAACAAATAAAACTGTTACAAACCCGGTTTTATGGTTTTTCTTCCATTTCATTATTGTGAACACCATTTTTGAGCAATAAAGATGAATTTTGAGCGTGTTTCCGTGATGATGATCTAATTCTCGCGTAACCAAGGCACAGAGGAAGCTATTTATGCATGAATAATTGGTAACTATTCTATTTTTCTCTAATTTGTATTTTATAATTCACTCAATTACTACTTTGTAGAATTTTAATTGTTTGCATAATTTTTCCTAATTAGTTGTGATTCAATTAGATAGGTTATACTTTGGTTAGATAATCTATGCTAAAGGGATACAATTAATGTTTGAGAATATGCTTGATCATTTGTGAATTAAGAAAAAGAGATTTTAAAAATAATTAGAGTTTTGGAATTTTTACCATCATTCATTCATGTGTAATAGTGGAATCTAGTGTCTTGGTTATTTTCAATCTTGAAATCGAATTTGGAATTAAATTTTCTGTATTTTTAGTTTAAATAAGTCTAAAATCAATTGCTTTCACAAGTCTTACGAACCTATTACTACCACTATTCAAAATTCGATCATGATTCTAAACAAACTGCCTAATCAGACCACACCAAAACCGTATCTCAATTTTTGTCTCATAATTTTTTTTGTGGGCCAGGTAGGCCCCGCAAAGGACAACAGGGGGTCCTTATGGTGGAAGATTTCCATCTTCCATCTTCCATGCCACCTCAGCATTTGGAATTGTGGATGGAAGCGCAAGTGTAGTGGTGGAACAACAAAAACGCTAATTTTAATAGCGTTGAGCGCTAATCAGAATAGCGTCAAAAAAGGCTATTAAGATTAGCGCCTTTTTGTCTTCTAGTGCGCTATTCTAAATAATGTTTTACGCTAATCTGATTAACACTACCATGGATTCCATGGAACATCCCACGAAATCATGGAACACTGCTTGGATTTTCTGTGGAAGACCCCTATTTGGAAGCCACTAGACTTTACATTCCACAGTTTTTCCACACTTGGAATGGCTTGGATTCCACCATAAGACTTGCTCTGAGGGAAAGATGGGGGGCGAACGGTGGGGGGGATGTAGTAGGGTTGAGTATTTTGAGGGAATTATTGTGGTCCGGTAGTATCACACAGTAAAATGCATTTTGAGTGAAATATTGTGTTCGGATAGTATCACACAGTAATATGCAGACAACTCATCTCTGATGTCTGCTGCCCCTGGTTACATTTAATTCAAAAATGCTAAAAATCAATGGGTCCAAGAGCATAGCTCAGTGGTATCCCATAAACTCTCCAGTAAGGAGGAAGTCCGGGGTTCAATCCCCGCCACCGTAAAGGTTCGTGATAGATTAGTTGTATCGTGGGTTAAGCGGTGTTGGGTCTGGCAGTGGGGCCAGTCCAACTGGATGGCTTCGGTTAGAGTATAACTCAGTAGCTCCGGCTTTCGCATATAAAAAAAAAACAAAAAATCTAAAACACAATAAAAACAACAAGAAAAAACCTTGCCAAATTGGGGTATACCCAGATTAATTGGGATATACCAAAATTTAAATGACCCAGTGCTCTTGTTAAGGGGTGGTCAAAATTGGTGATTTTATTTTAATACCCTTGAACTAATTAACTTAAAATTAAAACCTAAAATTAAAAACTAAAAACTCTTAATCTTCCCTAATCTCTCTTCTATAATCTCTCTGTTCTTCCCCTTCATCTTCTTCCATTTCTTCCATCAACCAAAAATCTTCAACTTTGATTTTCCAAAAAAATGGTCGATTCTATCGGCGAAAGGAAGACTGCAAGTGATGTCTAAACTTAAACTCATCATTGTGTTGTGTGAATTGATTGTTATATGATTGTTATATTAGGTTATAAATCGAAAATTATGATTTTTGTGTCCTTAGTTGGCAAGGTCGTAACATGCATATCTTGCCGACTTTTCATAATAGCCATGGCGACTGTAAAATTTTTGAATAGCCGTCATGGTATTTTTTGAAGACCTTTCCGACTAATACATGATTCCACATTTTTCTAAACAGCCGGCAGGGTATTTTTCAACAACCGGCAGGGTATTTTTTGAAGACCTTGCCGACTAATACATGATTCCACATTTTTCTGAACAGTCGGAAAGGTATTTTTCAATAGCCGGCATGGTATTTTTGTATACCTTGCCGACTAATACATGCTTCCACATTTTTCTCAACAGCCGGCGGGTTTTTTTTTGTAGACCTTGCCGACTAATATTAGTCGTCTCCTGTGTGTCAAAAAATAAAGTCGGCATTGTCTTCATTTGAATACCCTGCCGGCCAAAGATAGTCGGCGTCGTCTTCATTCATCTACCTTGCCGGCCAAATATAGTCGGTTTTTTATTCATTCGTAGACCACGCCGGATAAAGTTAGTCGGCACCTTATTCAATCGCCGATCTTGCCGTCTTTTCACATTTTCAGAACCGAAAATTTTGATCGAAATCGAACTCATAAGACAGACAAATGGTTTTTACTGAATTCATAATTTAAAAATTTTAATTTTAATTTTTTAATCTAAACTCAATTAATTAAGCTAATCAATTTTTTTAGTGTTAATTAAACAAGGGTATATTAGCCATTTAGAAAATACATGGTTAAGAGGTGGCTTGTTTTACTTCAAAATGACCCAAGTTTTGTCTCACTAGGTATACCCCAATTAATCTGGGTATACCCCAATTTGGCAAGGAAAAAACCCAACTCTCACATATTTTCAGAGTTTTGCGTGTCCCGGTGGGCCACACCTCTCGGGAGGTTAGCAGGGGCCCACGTATTTTGTGTCTGGCTGTTTTTTCGTTTTTTATAAACAGGGGTTCGTTTAGACTTTTTGAAAATCTACCGGTTACCAAAAATACCCTGCTTATGTGTCACTCTTTAATTGGTGCACGCATTCAACCCAAGACCCACTGCGGGTCCCAATGGGTTCACCACTTCCCAATCAAGGGATTAGATCTGTGACACATAGGGGTGTAAAGATGTGGGGGACCCATTATATCTCCCGATATTAATCCCGACTGAAAGAGATTTTTGAATTATCTCACATGTGGTCCCGATAATAATCTTATAGCTTTTGTCAAAAATCTAAGAACAACCAATAAATCTTTACTAGTGAAATGGATTTGGAGATTTTCTAGGAATAAGCATAGCTTTGGGAGGAAGATTTTTAATCAAAATTTCAAAAGGAACAATGAATTGCTAATGTTGGATGTTGATAATAATCCATAGTGTCGGAGTCAATGGAAGAATGTGATTAATTTGGTTCCTATTATTCATGACTTGGCTGTTTTCACGGTGAGGAATGGAAGAGGCACTCGTTTTTGGAAGGATAAATGGTTGCAAAGGGGTCGTCTACAAGATATTTTCCCGGTTGTTTATAAAGCAACAAGAGATAAGGAAGCTTGTATAGCCGAGATGATTGCCAATGGGAGATGGAATTGTACTTTCAAGAGGAGATTGAACGCAAATGAGAAACTAGAATGGGATTTGTTGTGCCGTGACATCCCCATTCCAACTTTGTAAGATGGCGACGATGAGGTAATCATACTTGAGAACTTTAGCACCAACAGGTGCTATGAACTGCTGTTAGGAGATGAAATCCCGTGTAATTTTGGTAGACACCTTTGGAAGAGTACACTACCTAACAAGGTAAGCTTTATACTTTGGGCTTCATTTCATGATTCTCTTCCAACTAGAGATATGTTGTCTCATAGAGGTATGCAAATTGAAAGCGATTTGTGTGTGTTGTGTGGAGGCGAAGAAGAAACCGCGGATCATATGTTTATGCATTGCTCTTTATCTTTCATGGTTTGGGATTATTTCATTAAGGCCTTCAAGATCTCTTGGCCTTTGCCGAGGACGTTGTTTCAATTGTTTGAAGCTTGGACTACGAACGTCTTATTTGGAAGAGGTAAAGTGGTTTGGCAAATTATTCATTATGCTATTTGTTGGATTTTGTGGAAGGAGAGGAATACGAGAGTTTTTGGGAGTCGACATAAAAGTACTAACGAGATCATTGATCATGTTAAATAATTGGTTGTACTTTGGTATTTTGATTTGGATACTTTTAAGTTTGTCCCCCCTAGCCTCATTTGGAGCAATTGGGAAGCACTCATGAATGAGTGAGTGATTTGTTTGTATTCTCTTTTTTTCTTTCAATATAACCTTTTCTTCAAAAAAATAATCTCATAAATCAAAAAGTCTCGGCAGACCGAGAGAAAAACTACACAAAAAAAACCGCCCCTCACAAACCACCCCCTGCACGTCTCCTGAGGGGCGGGACCCACAAATAATAATTTAAAAAAAAAACCTGTGAGAGGCGGTTTTTACCTGGTTTGTTTTCTCGGTCTGTAGAGAAGCGCTGCTCATAAATTCTATGGACTTACGGAGTTTGCACCGTAGAACAAATTTGGTTTGGTATATGAACAATCTGCTCGCTCTTTCTCCTTCTGCCACTCTTGCAAGGCTGACCTTTCTCGCACCTGGCTAGGCTTCTCTATCGGCTGTTCTTCAGTCATTGGTGTCTTTCCCCTTTCATCCCCAGCAGCTACTCGATTTAAACTCCTTCTTGTCATTGTCTAACTCTAAACATATAGTTCTTTAGTGTTTCTTGTTCTTAACTTTTTTTTCTTTTTTGATACCACGTTTTTTGTTCTTAACAAATTTCTGGTATATGGACTTTTTTTATAGGGGTTTTGGAGTGCGACTTTTTGCACCAACGGTAAACCAAAGGTGCACGTTCCCTTACTGTATTTGCATATATTTTACCCCTGGTTATGAATTACAGTAGTTAATAGTTTTGTTGGTTTGAAAATAGATACACATGGGGAACTGGAAACAGACTAAATTATCACTAATTCATCGATCCCTGTTACAAAAATTTCACCATTTCTCTTTCTTTTTTCTGTTAAGATCTCTTTCATAAATATATTTTTTTGATAACATTTCATGATCGTTTTTTTTTTTTTAATCATTCAGCAACTGATGCTGGGAATTGCACCCCATCGTAATGCTTATTGTTGGCATTCTAATTACTTCTCTAGTTCAGGCAAGGTTTTCTGGGCTCTCATACCTGCTGCGGTTTGTTTGGTTTTATGGACACAGCGTAAGCTCGTATTTTTTATATGTTCAAAACAGATCCCGATCTGGTGCGGGGCCGTGCGGCTTCTACCGTCGGGCATAATGTCTTGGGCTCTTGGATAATGTTTTGAGGACTTTGTATAATTGGGATGTAATTTTTTCTTAATTTAGATTTTATAGTACGTTGGACTTTTATATTAAAAAAAAAAACCTTAGCATGATACTAGTTAGGATGGGATTTTTCATATCCCCCAAACATGATAGCTGAAACAAAGTAAAGGATCGAAGTGCAACAATGGAATCATATCCCCTAAAACATGTTGAAACTAGTTAATGTTTAAAAACCCTCCAATCATGCATGAAATCCACATACTTAAATTGTTTAAAGGTTGCGGACAAAACCTTTCGGTCTCTCTGTGCACATTCCACGGAAAACACTCCACACTCTGTACATACCAAAAGAAGGGTCTTGTCCGTAGAGGTCTATTCTAGTTCGTAGAGTAAAGAAGGGTCTTATCCCTAGAGGCATATTCTAGTTCGTAGAGTAAAGAAGGGTCTCGTCCCTAGAGGTCTATGACTATTCGATTAAGGAGATTTAAACCTAGAATTACTGTGTAAACCACGGTCAGTACTCGAAAATGCTCTGTATACACCAAAATCATACCCCAAAAACCTTACCCCCCTATGTGTCAAGTTTTTATTTGCTCATTTTTAAAGCGTACCCCCCTGTTTTCTCTGGTGGGGTAGGGTGAAGATGAAAGGGAAAATGCGAAAATGCTACTTGTCTACAAAAAATGCTAGATATCCCTAGACTACTCTAGAGTGAGACTGGATTTTCGTGGAAAAGCAGACGTCTCGTGACTCTCATCCGGTCTCGTCCCGTCACGTCTTGTTATCGTTTTGTCTAGAGGGTATAGACTAGCTGAACTCTAGGGTCCTAGAATGAGTAGAGTAATGACTAATGAGATAGCAGATAGGAAAACTCTAGAACTATGATAACTAATATAGGCCAAAGGTCAAATTTGGGAAAACAAATCCAGACCTTTGATCATTCCCCTCTTCACCCATTACGAATCCCAACTGTTAGAGATTAACTATAGCAGATATCAGAGATTAGCTATCATTCAGTATAGAGTCTATAGACTACAGCGTTTCGAATAATTCCACAGGGTTTTCACTGAAAGTGCTTTTCTTTCGGGAGAAAACCTTCTTTTGGGTATGTTCAGTAAACGGATAGAGAGCTCGAAAGGTCTTGTGTTCCATGGTTTACCGTCTAGAAAGTTTGTGTGTGGAAACTTCTTCATTGTTTCTGATCAAAAAATAAATTAAAATACAAAAATAATAAGCTTCTTCTTTCACGTTTCACCTATGGAGTGAAAAATATTCTACCATTATAGAACTTTGTTTATTCACCTAGAGAGAAAAACTAAACTCAGTAGGGTGGGGAGTTACTGTTGGGAAAAAGAAAGAAAGAAAAGAGATTCGGAGTTAGGGGATTCAATAACTCTAGGTGTACCGAGATAAAGATCCTAATTTTACACCGACTCTCACAAGTGGTAGGGCCCACTCCCATTGCTAGAGGTGAATTGACGTGTAAAAGAATGAGGAATTTTAGAAAATAAAGATACAATTATAATAAGACGTAATTTTAGTGAAAGTTTTTATTCACTTCCCAATTCTTCTCCTCCATATGCTCCCTCCAATCAGAACGACACATGAGATCTAATTCATATACAGGTTCAGGTGGGGTTCACCATTTCCTAGATAGGAGGGAGCAAAGTAAGGAGGTGGAGAATATGGAAACGAATAATATCTTTTATTTGTTTTCTTTAAATGTTTTTCGTGAAATCCCAGATGTTAGTATAATAAAATTATAGGCAATGTTAGACAACTTAATACGGTTATTAATCTTATTCTTCAGTTTCTACACATTAATAAGATTTTCTCTCTTTTCTCTTCTCTTCACCTTTATTATGTGTCATCTTCTCCTCTTTCTCTTGTTTATACCATTTCATCACGCACGTAGCTCTAATCACAGTAATCATATTATTTATTTATTTATAAACACTAACAGTATGATTTTTGTATTAGGTTTCTCTTGATTCTTTTAGTTTTATTTTCACAAAAGAATCTTTTTACGTTTGTTATTTTGATTGTCTCACAATCAAAACAAGAATCCTTTACAACAAAACATACATCAGTTGCCCAATTTCGAGCAGTAACAATATACTAATGTATTGGGTAGTTTTATTTTGCAGATTTTATATATGGTTGTTGGCTTCTAACTCGGGCTTGCACCCTTTTTTTCATTACAGGCGAAATCCTCATTCATTCAATGGTTTGTCACTTTGTCCCCATTAAGGCAAGACAGAGTTATGTTCGAAGAATAACAGTTTGGGTTTAAATTCTTTCAGTTTTCTGGTTTTGTTTCTGGATTTGTTTTTTACCCGTAAGAGTTTACAAGATCTTAGGATCGCATATCTGTTGCCCAAGTGAGCAACAATCAAAAATGGATTACAAATTATTAACTTTTTTCCACATACAGAACACTTGCACCAGTTTCTTTCTCAAGTCTTGTTGTCTCTCTAGTTTTCTTTCGTTACTTTGAAAAACACGAAACTGTAACCGGTGTTCTGTTTACACCGTTTTCAATCAAGCTTGTACTTTTTTTTTATCGATTCAATCAAGCTTGTACAAATCCCTGATACTGGTGATATGGTTATATCATACAATATACTTTCTTTCGTTTTGGGGTGAAAGTCAAAGATTGGTTATTACTTCTTTTAAGAGTTCTCACGAGGCTAAAAGCTCCAAGTATGCTTTTTCTCCATCTTTGTTACATCTACTCATGAAATGCATATGACCGCGACAATTTAGAAGAAAACCGGAAAAGCTAATTGTTACTGAGAGGTACGAAGCCACCACTTATACTTTATTTATTAATTTCCGTTTCTCCCTTTGTATTTGTTGGATAATTTGGATGATAAAAAATATGGGTTTGAGATGATTTTTTTTTAATGGAGAAGTGGGAACGCTTAGTTCTTCTCACTCTCTTCTATTAGATATTTTTTGATAGGATACATTCTCTTTCTTTATATACTAGGTTTAGATAAGACCTAATATTAGAGATAAGATTACACTACTTCAGGTGCAAAAGGGAAACATCACATGAACTAACATACTAGTTCATGTGAAGAATATAAACTGCACATCACATTAACTAACAGTATTCGTTAAATACACTGTTACAGCATACCTGCTATTCTTGATGGTTTTAGGCGATTAATCACACTAATCACCAGTATAAACTCAAGTGGAAGTGGACTTTAAAATGATCAGTCACGCAAAATACGAAACCCAGTGCTTAATGGATTTCTAGAGTATTGTTTTTAGACATCGGATATTTTAGTCATGCAAATAAATTCTTGTAACTCAAACAAAATGTATGTCCTTAAAAAATCCTCCAAATATAGAGAAATCAGAATTTGCATATATTCTATCAAACAATTATACATCATTTACATGATTAAAAACACCCAACACTATTTCCAATTATGAGCTTTATTTTTTTCTTCTATGACGTTGGAAATGTATTAAGAAAGAGATATTTATAAATGAAGAACAAGCTGATCCAATCCCTTCAGGAAATAATAACCGGTAGAAGACGAAAACAACAGTAATAGTGAATTGTTTATAAATAACAAATGTGTGAATTATTAAGCATATATACTAATGTAATGGCCATCTCTGACATTTGGAGGATCTTGTGCGAAAAAACTCGTAACGCCCTACATGCAAAAAAATAAAAATAAAAAAATAAATCCCACATACACATTATATTTTTTCTAATGAAATCTACTCCATGGTCATGAATGTTCACGGTCAAAGGAACCGATTGACTTGCTAGTTCTCTGTCTTGTCCATTGCTCAAATCACAGCGTGGTCTTGAATTATATTATGAACCCCCTTCGTTTCCAGCTGATGAGCGTCTAACTAAATTATGTGGCTTTTCAACTACATACTTATCAAGGGCTCCTAATTAAGACTACACAACTATATCACTTTTTTCTTTCCGATTTTTATTTTCATATCCACTTTCAGTTGGTATCACCCTCTCAGGCAGCATATACATGTAAGTAATTTAAAACAGTATTATTAGGGAATGAAGAGGCGAGATAATTTGATCTAGTTTCCGACTTTCCGTCTGTATTTTCGTCTTCTTTCTTTAATTTTGAACTACTCAAGTGTGTTGGGCCATTAAAATTCAAGCCTATAATGTCTTTTTTAAAAAATCACCTTGTGCACGAGCACAACTTGACCGGCTTCAAAACCGGGCCTGTAATAGCATATATATCATACATTTAGGCACCGGAAATGTTGGTTTCCTTTTTTCGGTTACTTTTTTCTTTTTTTGTAATTGTAACTTTGGTGTCACTCTTGGTGACATCGTTGTTTCTAAATTAAATTTTCCCTTTTGCTGTGAAAAAAAAATGCATCTGATGTGGTAATGTTACCATTTTTGAAGCGTCCGTGCAACCAATTGGACGCGAAAATTAATAGGGCTTATACAAATTGGACGTAATTAGAACTCCTTAATAAATACAGTAATATAACAAGTGGCTTTTACATTATTAATATAGCAAGAGGTTTGAATTTCAATAAAAAAAAAAGTGTCTTATATCCACGCGTCAGATAGCCAATTCTAGATTAATCCATTAATGCAACCTGTTGTTTATTTCAGAATGTCGCCATATGCTTCCCTACTTCGAACATTACTGTTCAGTCACCGTTTTCAAGCTCTGTCATATCTTTAATAATCTTCATTTTCTCTTGTGCTTCGATAGTCACCACTTTCAAGCTGTGTCATATATTGAATAATTTTCATTTTCTCTTGAGCTTCGATTCTTTCATAGAGTGGAAGGTTAATCGTTCTATCAGGATGGAGCTTCATATATGCTACTTTTTTTTTGATATTTTTAGTATCTGCATGCATAAATCATCAATTTTCATTAGAGTACAACCTAAACAAAATTATTGAAAGCAAAACACGGGACTACGGTGGACGGTTAGATCTCTATCATAGTATTTTGGCAGTGACTGACCTCTTGCTCTGTCGCACCGGGTGGAACGCTGAATCCAAATCGACGAAGTACTGAGGTTAAATCATTACAGCCCCGTATTCTTTCTCGGAGTGTGGTTTCCACTTCATCCTGAATTCGTTGTTTTTCGGCGGCATCTTCCTGTTCCCGCTTTTGTCGTTCACGCTCTTCCTTTACTCGTTTTTCCTGACGTTCACGTGTTTCTTGTTCCAGGTTTTCCTTTTTTCTGGCTGACCGATCCTGCTTTGCTCGTTCCATCTCTTCCTGCAATTCACGTTGTTTTTGTTCCTCTTCCTCTTTTCTAGACAACTCTTTTTTCGCTAACAGATCCTGCTTTACTCGTTCCTCTTTCTCATTTTGCTTTTCCAGCATTTCACGTAGTTTTTGTTCCTCTTCCTCTTTTCTAGCCAACTCTTCTTTCGCTAACTGATCCTGCTTTACTCGTTCCTCTTCCTTTCGTTTTTCATGCATTCCACGAATTTTTTGTTCCTTCTCTTCCTTCTCCTTTCTAGCCAACTCTTTGGATAACAGATCCTGCTTTACTCGTTCGTCCTCCTCCTTTTTTTGTTTTTCCTGCATTTCACGACTCTTTTGTTTCTTCTCTTCCTTTTCTTTTTCTGTACCCAACTCCTTGTCTAACAAATCCCTCTTTTCCTGGTTATTTTCCTGCTGCAGGTGTGGTTCATTTTGTTGGTTATTCTGGTGCTGCTGATTTGTATCATTATTTTCTTGTGCTGGTTGCCTTGAGTTAGGATGCTGTGCATTTTGTGATCCAGATACATTGGAATGCTCCTGCTCTGTGTGTGGATGACTATCTTCTTTTTCTTGTTCTCTCTGTGGCTGTTCTTTGCTTTGTTTCAAGAGATCTTCCAAAATCTTCCTCACAACTTCCATAGCTTCTGGATCCCCACTTAGAGACTTCTGGATCTCACACAGCTTTACATTTACAACCATTTGTTTTTGTCGTCGATCATTTACTTCATTTTGAAGCTCTGTGATCTTCTCTTGGAGCTTTTCCACTTGTGATTTCACGTAAAATGGAGTTATCAGGGTCTTCTCCAAATCATTTTCCACTTGAGAACCAAAATTTGGCTAAGCTGGAAAAATTAATATAGCAGTAAATACGGATACAGGGGTTCGTCAATTTTCAAAAAATGGAGTTACAAGATACGGTTAAATAGGTATATTGATTAAAACTATTCTATATAATCATATTCCGCTCAGGCATCATGTAATAACAATCCTCCATTATTAAAATCAAGAAAAAACACTTTAAATTATACTGTACATCAAAACATAAGATTTCGTTGTTTTCAAATTTTGTGTTGTCGAAGGAGTTAAATACGAGCAGGAGCATTTCCTAGTATGTTCTCAACAGTAATCACACAAATCTTACTTGGAATTTAAAAATGTACAATAGATACGTCATTAGGTCTGGTTACTACATAAGTACTTATTCCACCTATTTGGCATGTGCTCACGTGAAATACTAGTTTTGAGACCTATGTGTTTCCATGTTAAATATTTTAACAATCGTCAGGAGCAAAATGAAACTGGAATTTACCTTGATATTTGTAAAAGAAGAACTCTTAAAAGTGTGGATAGTTCCTGATATTTTCTGTAGACTCCACCTCATGAATCTTGGGAAGCTTGTTTCATAGTTTTCTCTTTTCTCGATCAAATTATTACTTCTCTCGGCATACCAATACTGAAAAACAAGCACATGAATGTTACTATCCATTTATCTCAAATGATTTTGATGAATCTGAGAATTTTTTATCTCACCAAAAAATAAAAAGCGCATCCAGTTATCTTCTTATAATCCCCTTTATATTTTTCAATACTATCCATCAAGTGTTTGTGGATTAAATGAGGCCAGCTAATGCTGTTTATAACATCTATACTTTCTACCAATACTAGGTAGCTACAAGGAAAACTCGATCCTCCGGTTTTTGTAAAGAAGACGGTACAACACAAGTAAAGCACCAAAAGCCGTACGAATTCCTCCTCATCGTTTCCCTGAGCGCTTATAAGAATTGCTCTTTTCACTTGAATATTAGTCAATTATGTGGCTTGAGCTCTGCCGAAGTACTTCTTGCACAAGTCATTTTTTCCTGGACACACTAATCGTGTCTCTAGCAAGTCTTGTTTACCGTTCTCCAATATTTGCATTCCAAAAGTAAGAGCCATTTCTTCAGGAGTTGGTTCATATCCTTCTTCTTCACGCACTAGGAATCCTCCTTTTCCATCTTTTAAGTGTTTATACGTGTCAGTCAATTTCTTGATCTCAGCGTTTGGTCTTCTTAACTCGTTTATAGTTATTTGGTTGTTGATGATCACCTGTAGTAAATTCCAGAAAGGAGTTGTCGCTAACAGACCCCGCTGTTTATCATTCAGCACTAATTTCTCTTCACCAACAAAGAGTTCGTACAAGAGACCAAAGCTTGCCCTAAATGCAAAACGGCTGACCTCGTTTTCTGTACCATGATTGCAGGGCACAGTTAAGTTGTACTATTAAAAGTTAAACATCAACAAATGTGAAAAGAACTTGCTAAGCATCAATTAGGTCACAATGCCATAATGGTGTTAATTGTGTCATTTTTTTATTTATAAAATGAATACATTCCCGAATTGATGTTAAGTACTATGTTTCATGTTCTTAAAAAGACTCCAGTCACTTCAATGCCGTTAAAGATAGCTACTGCTTTTATCAAAAGATATGTTAAGTACTAAAGCAGATTGCGATTTAATGTTTGTGGATGCATCTATGTCTGACAATTCTATTATTGTAGGGTGCGGGATCATATGGTACAAATCTAATCAACAATTTGGAGCAGCAAGGTGCTGGACAGCATATGCAGACTCAGTAATCGATATAGTGGCTCAAGCTCTGTACTCGGATATTTTTTTGGTTTTCACAAGTGAAATTGCAAAAGGTTATATATGTGTCAGACAATCTCTCCAGTCAATGCAATCAATGAAGCACCATGGTCACTGCATTGGACGGAATTTTCTCTTGTTCATAATTGTGAAGTAGGTGTAGAATTGGATTTCCTCGTAACATCTCGTTGTGTGTTTGTAAATAGTAATGTAATCAACAGGTAAATGCTCTAGCGAAACTAGCGCGAAGAAATCATGCAACTAAGAAATGGTGTGTGTTTCCTTCTGAAGTAATTTCAGAGGAAACTGCCTTTGCTGTGTAATTTACCCTTTCTAATGAATTTTTATTTCAGTATAAAATTAAAATGGTGAAATGTATTTTCTGCACTGCCTGTGTAGATGCAATATTTATATTGCACCAATGCAGAATGAAATTCTCAAGTGCAACACCTAGTGAGCACAATATTTTCGTTATAATCCTTACGACAAAAATACTTACTGTGCTAAGATAATAAATAGTAAATACAGTTTAGTGGACTACCTCTTTCTCTGTTGCTTGTTTTCTTCTTCCCGGAGCTTTCTATTGTTTTTTCCTTCTTCCGGGAGCTTTCTACTGTTTTTTTCTTCTTCCGGGAGCTTTCTACTGTTGTTTCTTTGGAACCTCATCTGCGCCTCTTATTATTCCCCATCAAACTAAATCAGAAATGAAGCTGTAATTAAGGTTACAATGAGCGAGTATTGAAAATCTTAAGACATCCAAATGACAAAGAACAAAAAAGAACCTTGAGACAGTAGAACAATCGCACAGAAGAGAGGGAAAAACAATCGAATTGAACTTATAAATTACCTGAAGATCTAAAATGAAAATTACGATATTAATAAACAAGGCATCCTATTGATGAAAATAAAATATAAGCTGGAATCTTCTAGTGTAATAGATCTGGTTTCTGGCGGAGTTAGACGAATAGAGGGGGGAAGGGTAAAGCATAGAGTAGGTACTAAAATAATCTGCTTTTACAATTCTGTCATTCTGGGTGGAAGGTTAATAAATGAAATTAATGAACCCTTCTTACTGATCTCCATTACGCAAAGAGGCTTTAGTGTTATTGGGGAACTAAAAAAAACCAAAAAAACTCTTTGCAATATCTGTCTTGCAACGCTCTTTGCAGAACATTAAATGGGAATCACCTAAACCCTTGCATTAAATGGGCATCACGCATGGAAAAAAAAATATTACTTGAAAAAATCATCAACGAGCATAAGCTTTTTATAAAAAAATTAAAAGGTAAGAAGACTGCAAAAAGATGAATGTATTTTTAAATCAAGAGTCGGGGTTAAATGTTAGTAATTCCAACTCCCAAAGTATTGGGCGTTATTCTCACTGTAGGACATATATATTCATGAATTCAGCATTTGCATGAGTAACAATTATGGCAAAAAGACAAACAGTGATGTCCTATAGACCTGTCTAATCTTCCATCGCCATGTTAGGTGAAGATTTTGTTTTCCACGCATTTTTATGTGAAAATTTCATATTTTTCCAATAAAATTTTGTTTTCACCATTATGTTTTTAGAATATTCTGTCTTTTTCAACATAACTTGTTTAACTTCCTAGTGAAAAAATAAAATTTCACTTGGGTTTTGAACCCAATCCAAAAGTATGATACTAGGAAAAATACATGCATACACATAAAAAACATCATAAATTACCTAGGAAATTGTTGGTCAATAAATTGAATTTGACTCATTTAATTTGAACGATTTGGAATTTGAAGTATTCTACTATTGAATATTGACTACAGAAAGTTAGATATTCACCCATTGGAAAATGTTGGTCAATAACCATATTTAAACCATTTAAATTCTTGGTCGATCAATAACTGTAATTAAAAACATACAATGTATCTATAAACCCTAATTAACCTAATACAACTACATATATGTTACAATTTCATTTTGATATGTATAAAAAACTTTTCAATTTTCTTATTAGCTATGGTAATGCTCTCTCGCCACTTAGGATACTTCTATAAGCTAGGATGTTTGATACCATTGGATCATAAAGCATAATTATTCATAGCCATCGATCAAAGAGAGAATGTGGCACATCGGAACAACTAAAAGTCAAAATACATACAACCGATAGATAGATTGAATCTTGAGTCTTGACCATTTCATCTTGAGCTTGGCCACCTCGATACTCATCTCGGTGTATATATTCTAACATTATTCATTTGGCGAGGTTATACAAAAACTTTTACATATGCTCATCTTCTATCCATCTCCAGTTACTCCTACGGAGAATTAGAGAGGCCGACAACCACGATATCACCAACAGATTTTGTCTGTAAACCGTAGAAGCAGATTCAGAAGCAGCAGTAGCAGCGATGTCTTCCTTACCCGAAACTCTATGGTTTGAGATACTTGTAAAGGTGCCAGTAAAAACAACATTCGTTTGCAAGTGTGTGTGCAAGTTTATGCATGATTTTATTTCACATACTAATTTTGATAGATTGCACACGGCTCATGCCGTCCATAAAAACAACCTAAAATTTCTTTTTAGTACCGCTGAACCGAATAGATCAACTCATACTAGATTTTCAGTATCAAAATCAATTTTCTCAGTAACTTACGATTCAGTATTGGCATCCACAAATATTATGGAGTATACCATTCTATCTGATGTCCCTTAAAAAAATTCAGAGCTTGAAGTCACTGTGTTGGGTTCATCACAAGGTCTGGTTTGCCTGTTGTTTACAAATATCCCTACAGTTGATGAAGAAGAAAATATCCCTTCCCAACATTTCTTCTGTCTTTGGAACTCCGCTACAACAGAGTATATGAAGTTAACCGATTTGCAATCAGATTACAAGTACAATGACAGTGACGTCAGGGCTCGTAATTTCGGTTATGATCACAAGACTGATAATTTTAAACTGGTATTTTCTAAGCTCAGGTTCGACGAAGATGATGGTTCCATTTTATGCACCTTCAACTTACGGCAAATGTCATGGACCACTCAAATCGTCCCATATGTTATCATCTATTCTACCCGTAGTGGGGTGTTTCTTAATGGCTCTTTCCATTGGGAATCTAGAATGTATAACAAAGCCTATGAGTTTGTTTTATCGTGGGATATCAATGAAGAGGTATTCAAAGAGATGCAACTACCAAATATATCTTGGGGTCAAGGCCATGAGTTGAAGGGTATAGGAGTAATGGATTTGCACCTTTGTTTAATTGTACTGTCTGTACATGTTCCAATGAGTCTCGTTGATGTGTGGGTGATGCAAAAATATGGATCTGGAGATTCTTGGTGTAAGTTTCACACCATTACCCATGAAACCATTGTCGGTTATCCTCGTTACAGAGGTTGGAATCACTGCTTTTACCCCCTAAGCGTGGCGTTAATTTTTAAAAGTGGTGAGATTTTATTCTTGATACCTGGGGAGGGTCTTTTATATGATCCCAAGCATCAAAAAGTTACATAAAAAAATACGGGAAATTGTCATCTTTTAACAACAGGGCTAAGCAATTATTTGGAAACCATGGTTTCCCAAGGCTTTGGTACTTATGTTGTTAGTAGATGTGAATTACATTAACTAGAGGAAGCAAAGGATGAAACCGTAAGTGGATTGGCTTTGGGAGTGCGGATAATGGCGGCAGAGTCAAATTTTCTTCTCATTTTTACTAGGCTTAGAGCAACCACAATCACGACCAAATTTGGGGACTATAGCCAAATTTGGTCCAGAACTCAGCCGCAGTGGAAGGGAGTAAACCTATATATGGTCTGGAAAACTAGGGTTTGAGACTAAATGTAGTCGTCAACCCAAACCATATGAACATATGGTGGGGCGTTGGTATTAATCGCGTTTGATGTTAAGCGCAAGTATAGTGAATGTTTCAAAGCCGGTGTGAGTATAACTAACGTACCATAGCCGAGAGTAGATGAAATGTACGACTGACCATCATGCATAAGTTCACTATACCCACGCCTCACCATCATACGTTCGTTATATTTACGTTCAACGTGGGGAGCTATTAATCTTTGACCATTGCACTTCACCTCCACTAAACCCAATTTTTTTTAGCTTTTTGTCTGCCTTTAAGTATTTAGCTGGTCCTTTCCATGTTTGTAGAAGGAATGTTTTGTAATGTAGAAGGAAACTGTCGTTAGTACTATAACATTTCGTTTGGCACCTGTTTTTAAGTGAAAAATTGAGTTATTCTGGACTCCAAAGTGAAACTTTCTGTTTACATCTGTGTAAGTTTATCTGGTGAAAAATAGGGTTTTCACCATCCACGTAAAGTTTCTGTTTGGCAACTTCTTCTTTCACCTTTGTTAATTTGTGAAGTTTCATTCATTTTCCTATCAGAACACAAGTGTCCTCAGAATCAGAAGTCATAATACATAACAGAAAATACTAGGTGGGGAACGCGAAAATGTACGGAACGTAATATCTGTCTTTCCGACTCATTGTCATGCGATGAACGATTTCCCACATTAAGTGTTTTCCACGTTAAATATACGATGAAAAACACATTCTCTTTCTCTAGCCTCTACTCTCTACTCTAGCCTTGCTACAGCTGGGATACAGGTGCAGTTCCAATCTTGGAACAAGACGTGTAACTGACATTTACTTTTCTGATTGTCAGTCTCTTTTCGGCCTTCCCCCACTTTCTTACACCATTAGGTGGCACTATCCAGACCCTTGATTCCATCAACTTTGATCCGCATGGAATAGCAGGGGGTCCCATTATTATTGGCTTTAGCCAATACATGCATGACATATAGGTGGGGGAAGATGGTGATGGAAGGGAGTGGGGGTCATCTAGCATTTTCCCTTTACTCTTGACACGGAATTACTTTCGCTTACGATTTCAAAAATGCTAGATATACCCTAAAAAGTGTACACCAAAATTTTACCCCCCTATGTGTCAACTTTTTATTAGCTATTTTTTAAAGCGGACCCCCTGTTTTTCCCTGGTTGGGTAGGGTGAGGATGAAATCTGCGGTGGATATGAATGACACATAGAGGGTAAAAGGTTGGTGTATGAAACCGGGATAACTTAACGGTGGGATAATAAATGAAGTGAAAATGCATTGTAGCTGAGAGTCTGAGACTTGAGAAATGTGTCGTGAAAAATTTAGGAACAAAACACGATTGAATTGATGATTTGATGTGAAACAAGGTTCGAAAAAGAATTGAAAATAAAGAGAGGATACAAAGAATTTAACGTGGTTCGGTGAGTGATGCTTCCACGGATTAAATCTTGTAGCTAACAAAATTGATTAACTCACCAAAACAAATCACCGAGGAATGGTGGGGCCCACTCCTACCCATACCCTATCCCTACGTTAAGAACACCGTATATAGTACTCCCTCCGTCCCTATTATATAGGAGGATTTTGCAAAATCTCTTAGATTAAGAAATTATCTTGATTTCTTAAATATCCATCTACTTTCCTGTTTTAACCTTTGTCTCATTCCCAACACAATTATCAATGTACAATAAATAAGGGCATATATAAGAAAAACCCATCTTGGAATTGGTATTCCACCTATCTAATGGGACTATAAAAATTAGAAACTCCGCCTATATATTGGGGACGAAGGGAGTAAACTAGTAGGGTCCAGTGATTCCGGTCGATTCGGTGCTAGAGAGCAGAGTCTAGTGATTACGTCTGTATCATTTACTGTACTCATTCCAGGACCTTAGAGTTTAGCTGGTCTATACTCTCTAGACATAGAAAATACGAGAAAGTGGCCTGGCGAGACAAGACGAGACGTTTGCTTTTCCATCCAGTCCCACTCTACCCCAAAACCCCATGCTTACTGGTCCTTATGAAAAGATGTTTTCTTTATCCTGTTTTTTTACTATTAATCCTCGACCCTTGACCTATTTTACCCTTCGTAATAATAAGTCTTCTCGACTAGATTTCAGAAGTCTTCTCGACCACAAGCATGAAGCACCTTACTTAAATATACGGTGAAAAACATATTCTATTTCCCTAGCCTCTACTCTCTAGCCTTGCAACAGCTGGGATACAGGGGCAGCTCCAATCTTGGAACAAGACGTGCAACTGACATTTGCTTTTCTGACTGTCAGTCTCTTTTCGGCCTCTTTACTAATACTCTTGACACACGAAATTACTTTCGCTTATGATTTCAATGTCGAGGTGCAGGTGACTGTCAGTCTCTTGTATGTTCCCTTTCGAGCTAGATGTACTATATAGTATATAGCCGATAAAGCAGGTAACTTAACGGTGGGATAAGAAATGATAAAAGATAGCCTGAGAATCGACTTGAGAAATGTGTCGTGAAAAATTTAAAGTAGCTAATAAATTGTTGAAGTAATTTGCACATCTTTATTTGCTAGTAATAAATTGTTGAAATAGTCCAGTCCAGTGTTAACTCTTCCCTCGCAATAAAAGTGCAAGATACAATTACAAGGCTAAAGTAGCTAACATTTTAAAAATAGGTGGAAAAGGAATTTTGCACTTGAACAAGATGTGAAAAAACCAACTTCCACCCATCCCAAGGGTTCTATTTGCCCCTCGCAGAATATATTAAATCAATAATAATACTATGTATAATACTCCATCTCCGTCCAAGGTATAGAGAGAAGATCCCTGGACACTCAGATGCACACTATTATACATGACCTGTTTACCAAAAATAGCGTCATGGATCGAGTATTGTCAAGTTTTATAATTTGGGTTCTTCCAAATATGTTTTGGTGGATTTTTTGTTTAGTCGTGTTACTGTTGGATATTTTTTTAAATAAGACCAATCTTGAAGCAAATGTAAATCATACCATAAGCCAACCTTAAGATCGTAATTATTAAAGATAAGAACACACCCATATATGATCAATCTATAAACAGATCATAAAAATCCCTGTAAGAGGACTAGGGAAACAAGTAGTGAAAGTTTTTTTTTTTTTTTTTTAATAAATACAACATGACCGACTGTAACGAATCATACAGGACCCGGTGACGAATCTTAGATGATAGAATCTCAGGTAATAGGATCTCCAGTAACAGAATCTCTAGTAACCAATAACAGTAGCACCCGCTTACGTACGGGACAGCTTGAACCGTTGGAGGCTTGGAGCATGATTCACAACCCTAGTAATATTTTTTTAAGGAATTTTTAAATTAATCTGAAAAACATCCTCTTCCATGGAAGAAGAGCTGAAGGACCAAAAGTGATTAGAATCTTCAGTTGGTAAACAATGAACTCGCCGGGAAAGACGTCGGATCTCCTGCACCTGCCAAAGATGATCACCACGGATCTTGAAACAACATTCAACAGACCAAGACCCAAAACTAAGAACACAATTACAAAGACCGACACAGTACCCAAGTATGAATAACCCTAAACTATTACAACCAGATCACATAAATCTATAACATTACCAACTAAAATACGATCAAAACAACCATCTGACAAAAGACCCAAACTGCAAAGCTTAGGTAGAGATGTTGCTGGTGCTGAAGGAAAGACAATGGTTGTTTCTTCGTTTTTTTCATCAAAGAATAGCTGTATTGATGAAGGTAACGGCTGGTTTCTTCTTTGGGCCTTAACCAGAACTAAGAACATAACCCTACAACAAGATCCACAACCCAAAACCACTTGAACCTTAACCAGAATCAAGGTCTTGAAATACCATCGAAAACTGAAATACAAACACAAACAAAATATAGGTCCTTTTCCGAAAAATAAATAAAGAGAGATCATTGCTCCTCAATTCCACGGTGCCATAGCCAGTGCTACAAACTGCTTCTTGATCTCGCGGGAATCCTTCTTGATCTTAGTTTTTCTTCTCTTAATAAGAATAATTTTATTCTTCAACTTTTCAATATCCTTCTCACACTCACATTTACGAGATTCAATCTCTTTTTCCTCCCTTTTTTTTGGCTTCTAATTCGTTCATGTCATCTGCTATCACTTTATAAGTTTCCGCAATATCTTCACGAGCGCTTAAAATCTCCGTTAACTTAGTGACATCGAAACCAAATTCTTCAAAACCAGACACAGCTGATCTATAATCTTCTAAATTTTGGAGAAAAGTACATGGATGAATTGAATCACTAGTTACAATACGAGTAAGACTATAAAAACCAAAGTCAAGACCCTTTTTAATTGAATCACTAGTTAAACTTTGATACTTTGATAATGGAGCATAATGAGGTCTCTGTGGTAAAATATGGAACACTCGGTTTATTCCAGATCTCACCTCCTTAGACCAATATTTCTTTGGATCCTTATCCAACTGATCCATTGCTTCTCTGCTTCTCTTCTCAATCTCCTAGTTCTTTCTAAGGTAGTAAGGTCCTTCTATCAGTGATCAAGTGCAAAACTCTAACTTTATAGTATCTTACATAGTGGGACCAGGCCCTTTTATCCTTGAAATTATTTCCACTCCACCGATCTATAGTTATATATTAAGAGAACAGGGAGGTGGGGAATAGGGAGCTGAATAGCACCACCGATTTACAAAGTAGCAAAGCTATTACCACCCAACTTCAACGAGTTGAAGAAATTGCTCGAATTTGTCGAATGCCTTTCAAACTATTATGTCTTTAACATTAGTATTTGACCGAATATAGTGGAACGTTGCTTTTTAGCCTTTTTTTTAAAAACATCTTTTTGATATTTTTTGTTGTGAACATTTGAGTGAAGATTTGTCCGAAGTGGAACTTTGATTTCACCTTTTTTTCTTACAAAAATTTCCTTTTTTACATTTTCTACTTTGAAAAATTCGTTTTGCACCTGTGTTTTGAGTGAAAATTTATGTTTCCATCTGTGTAAGTTCATCCTCTTCACGAAGTTCTATCTCATTTTATTGGCAGTAGGATACAAAATTTTGAAGAAATTTTTTTTATTGGCAGTAGGTACGTCGTCAAGACATGTTTAACAATCTTGCGAAAAATCATGATAATTTAACCATATGTTAAAGAGTGGTTAAGTAAATATATATTTTTAATAATCATAATAATAATAGCAATTAATAAATTTAATATTATACTACTATATATATATTTATATTTAATAATAATAAAATAGTAATTTTTAAACCCAATAAATTTTAATAAAACTATTTTCAGAGATATTCTGTTTTGTCATTTGTGACAAAAACCATTGTCGGATATTTTACCAAAAACACATTGATTGCTTTTTTAAGAACGCGAGATTAGGGGATATTAAAACTAATTGGGGGATAGAGGAAAAGGACAAAATACTAATTAGCTTTAACTTTAATTAGTATTTTGCCAAATGTGTAGCTGTTTTTTTCTCACATCACACCAAGTTAGCAACGCACAACAGAAAAGTGCTTTTACAAAAGCCGCCGGCCCGCCGCAATACCAAACTAAGCCGAAACGGCTTAAAATGGGACTGAGGGAGTATTAGTATCGAATATTCTACATCCACCGTGAGCTGGGTACCAGAGATAATCCCGCGCAACTCAGTCATGGTGGGACCTTTGAGAGTTTAGCAGTGGTAGGGTTGGGTGGGACCCATCGTGACTGAGTCGCACGGGATTTAGATTGGTTGAATGATACTGCAGTTGCTGCCTATATATGAAAAAGCGGAGCCTAACAACCTCACCCAATATTTCGTTTAGGCAATCTGTATGGACAAACTCTAATATTATTCGGAGAGCACCAACTAATAAAGCGAGCTCATTTAAAATATATTCAAGAGTTATATCTCGTTTACACAATGAAATCAACAAATCAAACAGATAAAAACCCGCGAGCCTGATTATTATGTAAAACAACTTGAACGGTACCAAAGACCAATGTTCAAGTGTCAATCAATTTATATCAACAACCAAAGGTTGGATTATCTAATTGATTGAACTACGCATAACTTGTGACATTTCAATTATATAAAAAATATAATGCGGAAAAGAAATAACACAAAGTTAGAACTTCGTGAAGAGGACGAACTCAGACAGATGAAAACAAAAAATTTCACTCAGAACACAGGTGCAAAACGAAATTTTCAAAGTAAAAATTGTGAAAAAGGAAATTTTTGTAAGAAAAAAAGGTGAAAGCAAAGTTCCACTTCGAACAAATCTTCATTCAAAACTTAGGTGCAAAATGAAATGTTCACAGTAAAAAATGTGAAAAAAGAAGTTATAAAAAAACAGAAATGATTAACTCACCGAAATATAGAACTGTGATCCACACTTTGTTAGAGGGGTGGTGGGGCCCACTCCTGCCCTTCCCTATCCCAATGCACAGAACGCACATTTATGTCAGTTCGATTCCCTTTCGGGACAAATCACAGTGTGGGGCTTCGGCGAGTGCGGAATCGCTAAAAAAGAGAGGTTAAAAATCTACGTTCCACCATATTCGAACAAATACTAAATGTTAAAGACATACTCCCTCCGTTCCAAATTAGACGAGCTAGTTGGTTTTAAATTTTGTCTCATAAATAGATGAGCTATCTCTCTAATCGAGGAGATATTTCTAAAACTACCTTTTTAATTGATTATTGTTAGTATAAGAAATATGTATAATTTATTATTCTAAAACCCTAATTCCCAAAATTTGTTAATTTGCATCTCCAGTTCATCAGAATGAGAATATAAGGTCTATCTATCGGAATCTGGTGACCCGAGTTCCCATAATCTGATAATTTGCATCCCCAGTTCATCAGAATGAGAACATGAGGTCTATCTATGAGAATCTGGTAACCCAAGTTCCCAGAATCTAATACTCCAATTTACATCCCCAGTGCATCATAATGAGAACATGAGGTTTATATATGGGCTATTTAATATTTTTTATTTTTATTTTTGAGAGTAAATTGGTTTATATTAAAAAAAACGGATAATGAAGTGGTTGTCTTTTATGCATGATTTGACGTGCTTTCTTTGAGTGTCGTGCTGTGATGTGTCATTTGCTTTGACATGCCACGTGATGTGCTGTACTGATGTGCATATTTGTCTGTCACATCCCAGCACACTAAGCTATGCATTGCATATATCGTGTTCCCAAAGATCATAACTCAACCTCTTAAAAATAAATAAAATGCTATAAAAAATATTAGAAACATAATGATAAAGATCCACAAAAATAAGAATTATATCTAGTTTAATTTTCGGAGTCTCATATGATCAAGTTCAATATAACATCAAGGAGATTTAAATTTTAAGAATTATTTAAAAAAAAAACAATAGTAAAACAAACGACTAAACAACAAATTCACCGAATGAAAACCAAATTATAAATCTTTTGTATTATATTTGCTAGTTAATAAAATTACTTTTCCCATCAAAAAAAAAAAAAAAAATCCACCGAAACATATTTGGAAGAACTTAAATCATATGACTTGGTTATACTCGATACATGACGCTATTTTTGGTAAACGGATTATGTATAATAGATGTGCATCTGAGTGTCCATAGATCCTCCGTCTATAATTTGGACAGAGGGAGTATTTATACAAAGTCTTATTAATTTAATATTCTGCGAGTTGATAGCAAATAAAGATGCGCAAATTATTTTCGCAAATTATTTCTAGTGGTTCTTTATGAACCGAGAAAAAAAACTATGGCAAAACCTCCTCTCACAGTTTTTTTTTTGTCCCAGTGAACCCAGCCTCTCGGAAGACGTGTAGGGGCCATGCATTGTGTGTGGCGGTTTATAGTGTTGTTTTTCTCTCAGTCTATAAAGACTTTTTGAAATATTTCAACAATTTATTAGCTGCTTTCAATTTTTCACGACACCTTTCTCAAGTCTCAGGCTCTCAGCTACTATCTTTCTTCATTTCTTGTCCCACCGTTAAGGTATCTGCTTTATCGGCTATATAGTACATCTATCTCGAAAATGAAACGAAAATGAAACGAAAATGGTATATCCACCGAACCAAATCCACCGAAGTTGAACCGTGTGAGCGAGGTGGTGGGGCACACTCCTGCCCCACCCCTATCCCGATCCAAAGAAGGGACATTTGAGACCGTGCGATCCCCTCTTCGGTGGATGTAGAACCATCCAAAATGAAAAGACAAGAGACTGACAGTCACCTGCACCCCGAAAAGAGACAGACAGTCAGAAAAGCAAATGTCAGTTGCACGCCTTGTTCCGAGATTGGACCTGCCCCTGTATCCCAGCTGTAGCAAGGCTAGAGAATAGAGGCTAGACATAGAAAGAAGATTGGACCTGCCCCTGTATATGCCAACTTTCACAAGTGATTGAGGCTATTTGAGTTAATGCGGATACGAACATCGAAAATGATATATATCCCCCACTCCCTTCCACCGCTTACGTGCCACGCATGTATTGGTTTATCCAATAATAATGGGACCCCCTGCTAATCCCAATCCAGGGAATCAATGGCTAGAACAATATCACCTAATGGGGGAAGGGAGTGGGGATAATGAGTTGGGGAAGTGTGACAGCTTCGAACTAACATACGCCCAAGAACATTTTCCAAAATTTCTTTTAAGTCGCATCGTTCCATTGAATTCAAAAATTTGTCTATAGATTACCATTAATTTTTTCCTTTTTTTTTATCGATAAAATAGATTAAATTAAATAAAATGATTGATCCACGGAATATGCACCGTGTGAGAGGGTGGGTGGGTCCCACTTCTGCCCGGTTCATCCGAGGGAAAACATGAGGTCTATATATGGGAATCTTCTGACCCGAGTTCCCAGAATTTGATAATTTACATCCCTGGTTCATCAGAATATGAGAACATGAGGTCTATCCATGGGAATCTGAAAAACCGAATTCCCATAATCTGATAATTTATATCCCTGGTTCATAAGAATGCGAACATTAGGTCTATCTATGGGAATCTGATAAACCGAGTTACCATAATCTGATAATTTACATCCCCAGTTCATCAGAATGAGAACATGAGGTCTATCTATGTGAAACAGATAACCCGAGTTCCAAAAATATGATAAATTACAACCTCAATTCATCCGAGTGAAAACATGAGGTATATATATGGGAATCTGATAACCCAGGTTCCCAGAATCTAATAATTTACATTCCCGGTTCATCAGAATGAGATATGAGGTCTATCTATGGGAATCTGATAAACCAAGTTCCCATAATCTAATAATTTACATCCCCGGTTCATCAGAATGAGAACATGAGGTCTATCTATAAGAATCTGATAAACCGAGTTCCCATAATATGATAATTTATATCCCCAGTTCAACAGAATGAGAACATGAGCTATATCTATGGGAATCGGATGACCCTAGTTCCCAGAGTCTGATAATTTACATCCCTGGTTCATCAGAATGAGAACATGAGGTCT
>JAJJMB010017633.1:5213787-5243149 GCA_023531105.1 Papaver atlanticum
AATCTGATAATTTACATCCCTGGTTCATCAGAATGAGAACATGAGGTATATCTATCGGAATCTGATAAACCGAGTTCCAAAAATCTGATAATGTATATCCCCAGTTCAACAGAATGAGAACATGAGGTCTATCTGTGGGAATATGTGAACCAGAGTTCCCAAAATATGATAATTTACATCCTCGGTTCATCCGAGTGAAAACATGAGGTATATATACGGGAATCTGATGACCCGGGTTCCCAAAATATGATAATTTACATCCCCGGTTCATCAGAATGAGAACATGAGGTCTATCTATGGGAATTTGATAAACCGAGTTCCCATAATCTTATAATTTACATCCCAGGTTCATCAGAATGAGAACATAAGGTCTATCTATCGGAATCTGATAAGCCGAGTTCCCGTAATCTGATAATTGGTAAACCCTAACAGTCCGTAGAGAAAGAAGTAAAAAATCAAGTTATAATAAAGAAAAGCTAAATCAAAATCTAAGTCAAAATACGTATAAATACGAAATATAAAGGGTGGAATTACAATGGTTATCGTCAAAAAAGAGTTTTCTCTTCAGAGTTCCAGGACTGATGATTTCTGGTCAAATTTTCATAGTCTGCATAACCTGATTCAAGAGGAGAGTGAAAATATTTGTCTTTCTGATAAGTTCAGTCTAATTCTCGGAAAACTGGAACAGTTTGCATCAGTTAGGTACTACTCCAAGACAACAGGTAATCGACGCAGTTCGCATTTTTATTACGAAGAGTGGTTTAGTGAAGATGCCGACCGCCTGTCTCCAAACGGTGAGTGAAATTTATTACCTGTTTTGTCTTGGGTTCGATCCATTGTGTCTGCTGATATTTTCAATTGGATGGAAATACTGTTCAAGAGGCAAAAATACAACTAACTGTTCTGGGTTCAACACGAAAGGAACTGCTATTTGATGAGTTTGTCAAGCAAATCAGTTCTACACCTTGGGGAGGAGGAAGTACATTTTTACAACTTGATTAAGTATAGGTCTGAGAGGAGGGAACTTGGTATCTTTGTGTTGTTGAGTTATGTCGCATCTTCTAGATAATTTGTTTTGTATTCTTTTATATGTATATTTTGTTTGAAAGCACATAGTATTTTGATAAAACTTAACACCACACCAGTCTAATCTCAAACCATAGATTTTCAGGAAAGCAAGACAACACTGCTACGGAAATGACTCATTAAAAAAGACAGGCTCAATGAAACGACTCATTAAAAAATACAGACTACTCATTAAAACTCCTCTTGAATACCAAGGGTACCCATATTATGCCAAGTGCAAAATTCCGTTTTCACCTATTGATTGGTATTAGCCAAAAGCAAATTACCTTTTCACCCATTTTCGGATTGGTAACTTGTACATTGCAATGCACTTATTCCATTGTGAGGGAAGAACTATTTTTTCTCACATGTATTTTAGGTCAAACACTTGACTGGAGACTGGACTGGATATTTTTTAGACTCACCCCAAAATTCCAAAAAAAAAATGCAGACACATGCTTACTAGTAGTGTTACTGTCCAACCTTTGTTTAAGTATTCCGATTTGAGAATTGTTAAGTCTTTCTTATCGCAACCATTCCAAAACTAACACCTAATTTTCATTCATAAAATTCGAAAGTAATAAGATTACATTGCGTTGTCAATAAGGTCTGAGAAAAATAAAAGATCTACTTTCCGGTCGAGGATATCTGAAAGTTTCCATTCACTTGCAGCATATTCTTCAAGAGTATCTGGTCCCATTTTTCAAATTCCATGGATTCTACTTGGGCTCTTTCTTGTTTGAGTCACGGTGGAAGAGTGCAGATGGACTACCCTATATGCCGTCTGGCATGCTGCAACTGCTAGCCTGGCTGTCGAAATCTGATGGGTTTGATAGCTTTTGAATTGGAGTTTGTCTTTGGTTGGCAATATGGAAATCCCACAACAAAGTTGTTTTCCCGATTTCTTAAATCCACATTCAGAGTATTGTTAAGACGTCTGCTATTTTGGCTTAACTCATTTAAAGAGTGCCCTGTGGATGATTTAGAAGATATTTTCTGTGTATATTTTGTTTGAAAGCACACAGTATTTTGATAAAACTTAACACCGTACCAGTCTAAACTCAAACCATAGAGTTTCAGGAAAGCAAGACAACGCTGCTACCGAAATGACTCATTAAAAAAGACAGGCTCAATGAGACGACTCATTAAAAAATATAGACTACTCATTAAAACTCCTCTTGAGTACCAAGGGTACCCATATTATGCCAAGTGCAAAATTCCATTTTCACCTAATTATTGGTATTAGCCAAAGTGCAAAATTGCCTTTTCACCTATTTTTGGATTTGTGACTTGTACGTTGCGATGCACTTCCATTGTGTGGGAAGAACTATTTTTTTCTCACACTTGACTAGAGACTGGACTTGATAGGTCAAACACTTGACTGGAGACTCGACTGGATATTATTTTAGACTCACCCCAAAAAAATGCAGACCCATGCTTAATAGTAGTGTTACTGTCTAACCTTTGTTTAAGTGTTCCGATTTGAGAATTCTTAAGTCTTTTTTATCGCAACCATTCCAAAACTAGCACATGAAATGTCAGTTTTTTTGTTGTTCAGGTCGGTTTGGTTCAATTGGAATCAAGGTTAAGATGTTTATATTCCGAAAGTTCCATTAATACCGAGGTTAATTTAGAATGTAAGAAGTTGAGAGAACATAATGAGTTTTTGTGAGTACACTCCCAAACCCAACAAACTTTTTGCCAACTTACAAAAGTTCAGAGGGCGAGTGTCTTCTAGGTCAACTCTTCCACCCAATTCACGGAGTATAATCCTGCACAAAATAATGATGCCGAGTTAATCATCATCCTCACTTTTGTATATAATCTATAAAGGTTTTACTATCTCTTCTACATGCACTTACCTCGATACTTTCATTGTTGTACAATTGAACTGCAAACCTCCTACGATAAGCCTTAGTAATATCTTCGTCTATGAAACGGTCCAGAGAAACTCCCTTTATCAAACACAGGATGAATCATAATGCATACACTCCGCAATCACCGAAACTAAACCAATAAAAATAAAAGTGTCAATCTCAGATTACCAACTGCACCGTTGAGGATTAGAACGCGGATCTAACGAGATCTCAAAGAACTCACCTCGAGCTTTGTTTAGGGACAACTTGATCAAAGAATGCGTAGTTGCAATTCCATTCTCCATTCTCAAGGGTTATCCTCAAAACATCGCAGATTGCGGTGACCTCGGATGGGTTCCCAGCTGTCCTGGTGGATCTTTTTTGATTGTGATGATCGTAAAGGGAATCGTAAATACAAATATTCCGTTTTATCAAGAGGATTTCAATTGCTACCCAATGACTGTCGTTCACCAGCACCGGAGCGTAAACAACATCCACGTCGGACCATGGTTTACCATCCATGCCATATTCCCCCATGACGTGCAATCTTGTGTAATAGATGCATTCCCTTTCATTGGTCTTCGAATTCAGTTTTCGATTTCTAGCGCATCGCTGTTTTTCAGCACGATGTTTAATAGAGCGTGAGAAACCCCACATTACAAGCCATCATAGACATGTATAATTGCATGTGTATTTATTCTCTAAATGTGATAAATTTCTTAGTTATCATATAAAACTTACAGCAAAATAACTGCCAACGGTGGTCCACCGAGTTTTCTTCGTGAATCCAGGGTATTTGCGCATCGAGTGCAGTACACAATTAACAATCTGCAAGAGGTCTCATAATAGATAAGCTGAAGAGTACAAAATAAAATATTATGAACATAAACTATAACATGAACTGGGTGACAGTAAATATGAAACGCAGACCCCAGATAGGATTTAAATCAAGAGAGTAATATATGAAACCATGACCAAATCAATCAACTGAGAACAGGTTTTTGGAATCCCGAAGCCCTGCACAATTCTCAGTTGTGAATGAGCCAGGGTTTCGGAATTCACAATGGAACATATAATGGTGAACAATGCTGAAAATATGCATTGACCCTATAAAGAACTTCAAAACATTGCCTCTCCTCAAGACCGAACATGTGGACATTTCAAAATGGAATAGATAAGCTGACGAGTAAAAAATAAAATATTATGAACATAAACTATATAATAAAATAATCTACTTACAGTGTCCGATAACCAGTTTGACCGTGGTTGTAATGTTCCTCCTAGTAACTTCACATATTCATACCACTCTATCCATTCTCCATCCTCTTTAGACTCCTCTTCCGAAGAGTTCTTAGGACGTGGGTCATTTGCCTTCTTTTTTCCCTTTGGCTTCACATTTTCCCTGCGCATTTCGACGATCTTGAGACAATGACTTTCGAATTAAACACGGCGAATAAGCAATGGAGACTTGCCTTTGCCATATGTAAACGTTAAAATTCCTTTTATTTTTCTTTGAGATACCTGGATCCTCGATCTTCTCCCCAGCATAGTCATTTTTAAGCCATCCTTTGTACGTGAGGCGTGCATACGGTGATGAGATCTGACGTCCTACCTTTATGATTCTACGCCTTTTTAAGTTGTGTACGTAAGGGTATTTGTCTTCATTATTACATTTCCACTATTCATAATCACACTGCCACAGAATTTCAACATCCACATCCACTGGAGATTTAGATGTTTAATCCCCTTTACAATCCTCCCCACTAGGCACATCAAAGATATATTTTCCAGAGACCATGGGAAACGTACCTTCTGCATTTGGATAGAGACCACCACCACCATCATCATCATCATCATCATCTTCTTCTTCTTCTTCTTCTTTGTTTACCAATCTAGCTCCTTTTAAAACTGCTTCAGTATTAATGACTGATTCCATCGGTGTGGAATTCGATGTGGCGGCAACCCTATCTCCATCACACGATGTCTCTCCCCCCCCCCTTTCTCTCTCAGATGTAGCCAAATACTCTCGTATAAAACTAGCTAACATATCTGTTGACTGGGACTGAATAGCTTCGTACACAGTATCTTGTGCCTGTCTTGTGCCAACTTCCCGTGTAACTTCCTTCGCCATTCCCTACCAAGAGGATTCACATACCCTACTATATTTTTTTGAAAAATCAGATGGTTCCAAAGAATCCTCCAACACCTCCTTGTCATTTACTACGCCCAGCAATCTAAGGGAGTCACCATTATATAGCTTGTACTCATCACAATCCATAATTAGCCCTTCTCCCAAGGATACAAGTTCACTGTATTTCGGTGTTTTGGTGCAGGATACACGTTCCATGACGGTGGTCCATCGACCGATTGTATTTTTCAACCAAACCCGTCCACATAAACCCCTAATTGCAGGAATGCTTGCCAATGCCCAAGCCTGAAATAACAGCAATAGTAAGAACTAGAACTGTACAAACTAAACCGCCCAAGCATATATGATGAATAAGTCCACTTTAACAAATATATATAACTAGCAGCAATAGTTGTCAACTTACCGTCAAAGCATGTGACAGTCCAAACAACCTGTAGTGAGCAAATCCCAACCCACAACTTTTCTTTGGTTCCTTGTCTTTATTGACAACACTGGCTTTCTAAGTTTTCTTTCCATCCTTCACCATCAGAGCTGATCGAAAGTGGCGGATGGTACTTTTGAGAGTAACATGGCCCCATGGGAACTTGTTGAAGGTATCCAAGTTATCCACCAAATGGCAATATATGTCGTTTATTGCATCTCTATGCTGGAAGCCCAAAAGCAAAACGTGCACAAAAACGAGAAGTGCCAACTTAGCGTTCTCATCGTCAGTGCAGGTGGTCAAACTCCCGTTTTGAAGCGCGTCATGGCTTCAATTACTGTTACCTTTTTTTTTCTTTGGGAAATGAGTTTTCATGATTGGTGAATCCACGATAGATTTTGGGAGTAGGTTAATTACATCCTCCTTTCCTGCCGCTGCCAACTTTAAATTAAGTCCTGTAGCAAGTACGAATTCTTTCATCCCAAACCTCAAGATATGGCCTCCAACCCCAAAGTTCATACAAAATGGATCACCATCATCTTGTCTCACAATTTCTCGTGAGAGTAGATAATGCAAAATTGCACCACTGTTTTTTGTATCAGGCATATCCAGAAAGTGGCCAACTGCCGTTGAAGCAAATAATGTGCAAGCCTTATCGCTCAAACGACCCCTGATTGTGGACATTAGTAGCATGCCTGAGTGATTTTTTACTTTCGGGTAGTGGTCCCGATACTTTTGTAGGTAAACAAACTTGCTATACACATGAGATGCTTCAAGTCAGTTACTTCCAAGGATATGCAACAACTACAATATTTTGAAAGGGAGGAGGATTATTTGACATGGCTATTCTCAAACCATCTCACAATTTCAACGCCAGTCTAGTTATGAAACCCAAATATTAATGAACCTAAAAGACTAAAACTACTAAAACAAACTTACTATGGTTCAGTTCCTGATGCAGCAGCTGTCTCTAACGATTCTTTGGACCTGACATCATCTTGGATGTCAGTATCTGTTGCACCTCCCGATGTAGTAGCAGACATATTTTCCTAAAACCACGGATAAGCATTCAATTTACCATTATATCAATTCACTGTCTACACGATACAATATTCACTCTCAATCCGGCCAAAAGTTTCAGTGGGTTTGTTTTGAGAACTATACAAACTTACTTTTGCAAAGAATTAAACAGGGTTAAATGTCAAGGAATAAAAATCTGTATTTAAGATGTATGGTATTATAGGGTCAGTATCTGAAAGGATAAACAGTTTTCTTTATTTCAAGATGATGGACTAAACCATGGTCTAGACAAAATAAAGTAAATTCAGCGACGAACACACAAATAAGTGTAAAACAAAGAAATAACTAGTAATTTATTACTTCCAGAATTGAAATAACCATGTAAAATCCATGGATTCAAATATTGGGCGTGTTAAATTAAGTTTAAAGAAAAGATTTTACCAGTGCTGACAATCCGAAACCATAGACGCAATCCAAACAAAATCAAAAGTTAGGAAAACATCCAAATTCATTGAAATTAGAGTTGCAGTCGTGGTAGGGATGGAATTTAGCTTACGTTTAATGAACTTGATGGGTGAAAGAACCTATGTCGAGGTATAATTTGCACCAAAAGAACCAGGGTTTGAAGGATCTATTGGGAGATACTCGCCCAATATTTGAAGAGAGAGAAAAGGTATGGTAAAATGCAGTATTTTCCTGATTTATATGGGCCATTGAACCGCGACCTACGTGCGACAGATTCGTTGGGACACATTTGGAATTAGTTAATTAGATAATACCCGGCTCCGGTATATTGGAAAGCTCGTGGTATGTTTGGTTAACTATTTGCAAACCGTGGTATCGGACAGAAATATACCTCCGGATGTGCCTTCCAAACATAATTTAACCAGGAAGGAATTAATAGAATCGTTATCAAACAGGTTAGTTGTTCCTTTGCTGTTTGGAATACGATCAAAAGGAGTTGCACCAGTGCGTGACTCTTGAAGTCGGAAGTGCAGGGATACTGAGGGAACTAAGTATCTAGGGGTAGTATGCTTGGTCTCAACTATACGAAGTTGGTTTAGATTTTGTATAGCGGCTTTTCTGAGAGTATTCAAAACTGGACTAGGTCCTGGGGTTTTTCTGCATTTGCTGTTTCCTCGTTAATAAAATCTTGTGTTGTGTTATTTACTTTACTGCCGCATTATAATTTTTTTATATTACAATAAAGTAAATACACTTGTGCGTTAATCCTAATCACTTGATTTTGATCCTATAGTAAATCGGTTTCGGACCGTAACTATTATCAAGTGAATATCAAGTTGTTGAAAATTGTCTCGATGTTGTCCATAGACGATCACACTTGGTATCGGACTTATAGGTTGAAATAAAAAGATTGTGGTGTATTTGGATACCCTCGTATTTTCAATTGGTATCAGAGCAGGCAAACATGAAAAGATCTAACAGTTTGTGTTTGGTGTGATCCAACCTATAAGAAATGATTCTGCAGAGAGGTAAGGTAAAGCCAAAAATAGACTCAGTTAAAGTAGCACAAGATTTGGGCAAATCTCTCTATGGGTGTAATTTTAGCAAATTTTTAAAAGGGGTTTCTTCCATAAGTTCTACTTGCTCTTCTAAAAATATCTCTGTATGTTCTCAAGAAGAGGTTAAATTAAGCCCTGTATTCACAATCAATGATTCAGATTCTGAAAAATATCTTCATAATGATAAAGAAGATATTGATTGTGTGAATATAAAAACATCTTAGCTAAATAAACCAAGTGAATAATTTCTCTCATGTGCAACCGAACTCACTCTTGCACTAAGAAGAGAAGGAAAGCTTCTTGAAGACTTGTGTCTTATGAAAGATGAAAATTATCAACTCATTCTTGATCTAACTACTATGAAAGCTGATTTAGACTATCTCAAGATCATATCTTCCTCAAAGATCCAATCCTTGGAAGCGAAGCTAAGGAAAAGCATTGATCAAGAAAAGAGGACTGAAATCTTAAGAAAAACAGCAGTAGACGAATACAATGCCTTAAATATCTCATATGATTCTGAGATAAAGACAGTTTCCGAACTTGTCAATAGGATAAAAGATGAAATGCATTCACTAATGTCAGAAAGTCAGTTGGTTACATCCTCCCCGGATAAATCTATAAAATCTAATTTAATCTTTCCCTCGAAAAGAAAGAAGGATGACATCGAAGGCTCTCGAAAGAAATCTTCATCTTCTAAAGAAGCATTTGTATTCTCTTGGAATAGCAAGATAATCTACTCACATCAGAGTCTTCCACATCATCATAAGCATCATTACAGACGATGTTTTCATTGTGGAATCAAAGGTCATGTTGTAAGAAATTGTCAACAATCACCTTGTTCAAGCTCTGGAAAAACAACTTATAGTCAAGGTTGTAACATGAGACCTTTTTCGAAGGAAATCATGCATAAGTCTTATTTTCTTAGATCAAAGAATTCTCACAAGAATTCTCAAAAGGGTTCTCAAAGAGTAGTTCATCACAAAAGGAAAGAGGATCAAAATATTAGGAACTCATGGAAATGCATACCAAGGAAGACGGTGGAACCAAACAAAAAGGAATATGGAAAATTCTCCAGTTCATCAATACATAAGGTAATACCTAAATATCTTGATGATAGTCATTTCTATGATAAGTTTGTTCTGTCTTACAAGAGGAGTAAGATCCCAAAGAGAACATATAAAGGAAGATTCTCTACAACTGTTGAAGAGAATGATCTGTCTCAACTAGATACTTAGTATCTTGTTTGAATACACTGACTCATGAAGTGCTCAAACTATGTTTGATGAGTTCAATGTATATAGCACAAAAAGTCTGAAAAACTTGCGAGATCTATGGAAATATTCACAAGACTCAAGAAGGCACTTTCTTAAAACCTTTAATATTGAAAATTTTGGTTTTTTTATATAAAAGGATAATATTTTTGATTTCCATAATCGATGACCAAGTCTTTGGAAACTATTGGTATATAAGTTTCGGTAATCTGTTTCTCTTAAAAGAGAAAAATCTTGGCTATGCCTCTGGAGCAAAAATTATGTACAATACAGATTATCATGCACAACTCTCTACAAGGGTTTCGGAAAGATATGCTGAAAAAATGGTGTGTGATTCTTCCAGATTCTATAACTTCAATGGAATTGGAACCACCTCTTGCAATCATATGAATCTTTCATATCCCATGGTTAATTATGAGAAAGAGTTTCAAAAAATAGCACGAACTTGTGCAGAAACAAAGTTAGAGGTTTTGATGTTGAAGCGTTCTCTTGAAAAATCACTACTCGTTCAAGCTCACCTTGCCAAGCAACAAGAATTACTTCTGAAAAGAGTAAATGAAGGAGAACCTAACTTACTCAAGGTTGTGGAATTATTCTTCAATCAAGAATCTCTTCAAGGAATTCGGAGAATTATTCCTATCAAGCGAAAGAGATCTCAATATCATGAAGAGATTTGATTTTCGATTCAGTCTCTACATCCATAAAATAGACATCAATGTTTTGATTTACTTCAATTATTGTATATGGTCTATTTTTGAATAAAACTATCATTGTTATTTACGAATAAAATTATAATTTTATAATTTTTCTTGTGATAGTTACTAATTACATAGCCCGTGAATGAATGTATATATGTTTACTATGTGTATTCGTTTTATGGGATGTCTGATTTCGGTTTTTATTAAACTTAATATTCGATCTCATATGTTGTGACCCTTATGGTTTGTGTGCCTTTTTGATTTAGTAGGATTAAGTTCTAGCCCATGTTGATAGGCTTTATCAAAGGATCATAAGGTGTTCTTATTGAAACTCATATGTCAAAAGTCACAATATGTTGAATCAATTTATTTATACATGAGTTGTGTTTAGAATAACATATGTGTTTCGGGTTTTCAACTTTTTCTTTTTGCACGCATTAGTTAAAACCGATTCAATCTTTCTCTGGTAAAGGTTGCTTTTGTTGATGTTCTTTTGTTCTTGCGAGAGGATGACAACACACTGGGGGGGAGTTCTTATTTGAACTTGCGCTTAATGATACATCTTTCTGGGGAGAAAAGGCTGCGGAATTTGAGGTAACGAATATGTTAGTTAATCGTTTTCTGGTTTAAGAAAAGTCTGTTTATATTGCATATATTTTGCTTTTACTTAACAAAATTTCGGTATAATTGATATGTTCCATTATATTGTGTATGGATGTGTGCATGTGATTCAATTGTTTCTGGTTAAGAAAAATTGTGTCAATTTTTATTTGGCTTATTGTTTGGTATCTTCTTTATTGTTGGGTATCAAGTGTTTTTGCTTAACAAAATTCGGTGAAATTGCGGTACTATAATGTGTATGTTTGTTTCAATTTCCTCCGGTTAAGAAAATAATTGTGAAAGTCAATTTATTTTGGTTTGTATGTATTGTTTATGGCTTAACAAAATACGGGATCAATTGTATAGTTCAAATTGATTCCGGATAAGAGAAGCTAAGTTAATACTGATCTTAGTTAGACTTATCAAATTGGAGGATTCGGTTATTCAAGTCTAATCGAATGCCTTGACAGTAAAGACTAGTTAACTAACCTAGTGTTTATCTTGTCTAAAGAGAAAGATCTAAGATATTGTCTGAATAATTAGAGCCTGATGAGAGAAATAAAGTTAATTCTGATTTTTATTTTGGTCTTATCGAAATAAGGGATTGTGCATATGTGATGAGAAGCGGAAGCTTATAATTGAAATTGATAAAATGAAATGATAAATAATCTACCAAATTAGTTTCTTCTACCCTTTAAATAAAGGAAGAACCTAAAAATGGAGATTCTTCTCCTATAACTTATAGTTTTTCCCCAATATAAATTGGAAACTAAAAAAATACTAAGAGGCATCTAGTTGAATCTCTAGAATTAGATGATCGAATTCCACCTAGAGAACACAAATAGGGTTGAAGAAGAGAAAACTCTCATTCTCACAAATATGGTAAAACCAAGCTAAAATTCTCCCTTCTCTTACCTTATCTCTTCTAATTTATACTAGCTCCAATGGCATATTCGGCATATTCAAAGTATTTCATAGATAGAAGATAAGTGGTGCTCCAATATTGATATGGGATATCCACAATACATCATCCTCCCCTTCTTTGAACAAATTCGTATTCGAATTCTTCAAAGCATATTCTCCATTAGTGCTTGAACTTCTTCCTTATTTGAAGACAATTCTACCTCTACACCTTCCATTATAATTACTCACCAAATGTAGTACTTTGTGGTCATAGTTGAGAGCATTCCCAAGTAGTAATGACACACCAAGTATTTCTTCGTTTGTAAATACATCCTCCTCCCCTTGTTTGAACAAATTCGTCCACGAATTCTCCAAAGCATATTCTCCATTAGTGCTTGAACTTCTTCCTTGTTTGAAGACAATTCTTCCTCTAGTATTTCCATTATAGTTACTTGCCAAATTGATCCTTTTGTGATGAATTTTTCGAGCATACCAAATAACTAATGAAACATGAAGTAGTTCTCTCAACCTTGCACGGTGACTAAATCCATGGAACTTGTCTTTAATGAAAGCGAAATTTAGATCAATATATATTGACTTCCTATTTTTTTGTAGCTTGAGTGAAGGCTTGCTTCCGATAATTGTTGGTTCACATACTTGAAATTTTTCCCGAGATCTCCTCGATATGGTTTCTTCTAATTTGATATCATACAATGGTTCCCCATCTTCTATTTCGTCACCAAGTACCTTGCCAAATGTGGGACACAATAATGATTTATGTTCTTCTTCTTTCTCTTTACTTCTACTAGATAGAACTTGGTCCATGATAGTAAAATAATCAAAGATTTGATCCACATTCATGCCCTCTTGATAGATTGGAAGATCACTCACTATTTCACTTTCCCCATGACTCAAATAACTATCAAATTTTGGTGGAGTCATTTTATCAAACACCTTGTGTGCAATTTGTTCATCCTCATATCCACCAACCAAAATTGATACATCTAGTTCACTTACATCATCACAATCATTAGGTAGAGTCCTTACTTGGTTATGGAGACTTACAAGTTTCCAATAATATTCCTCACAAATTTCTCCCACCCTTTGATACATATTATCAAACACTTCATGTACAATATCCATTAACACATCCTTTGAATGAATCCTACCCAAATTAACTTTTCTTTTGTAAACCATTATGAAATCAATATAAGATAGAAAAACCCAATTTGAGAATATTATCAAAGAACATAATAATCAACCAAAAATACTAGAATAAAAGATTAGTAGTGTTCACCTCAAGAACAAGTATCTTCACCAATCACCACCTTTTTCCCTTGAGAATCAAACCAAAGCTATGATACCAAATGATGAGAAGCGGAAGCTTATAATTGAAATTGATAAAATGAAATGATAAATAATCTACCAAATTAGTTTCTTCTACCCTTTAAATAAAGGAAGAACCTAAAAATGGAGATTATTCTCCTACAACTTATAGTTTCTCCCCAATATAAATTGGAAACTAAATAGATACTAAGAGGCATCTAGTTGAATCTCTAGAATTAGATGATCTAATTCCACCTAGAGAACACAAATAGGGTTGAAGAAGAGAAAACTCTCATTCTCACAAATATGGTAAAACCAAACTAAAACTCTCCCTTCTCTTACCTTATCTCTTCTAATTTATACTAGCTCCAAGGGCATATTCGGCATATTCAAAGTATTTCAAAGATAGAAGATAAGTGGTGCTCCAATATTGATATGGGACATCCATAATACATCAATATGCAATTGGTCTAACAAGGGAATTAAGTTTCTTAGTCGATTTGTTAGATTATTAGGGAAAATTTCTTCGGGAAATTGTTGCCTTGATAACATATTAAAACTAAATTACTTGTAGTTTAGGTTTTAATATTGGTTATCTAAAGTGGTATGTGAAACCTTCGTGCTTAACTCTTATAGGTTGTTTAGAAGTCTTTTAAATTTGTAAGATCCTTTCGGTTTGTCCTTTATTTGCTCGAACCTTTGTCATTTTTGTGACAAAAAGGGGGATAAATATATGGAGTAAACAAGTGATTTTCAATCACTAAGGAAAGGACAATTGTGCTTAAACGTTATATCTAACGAAAGAGTAAAGCATTGACTAAGGGGGAGAAACATATCATATTGTTGTTGTAGTAATTCTGACTACAAAAAGGGGAGTTACAAAGATGTTCGGATTGAATATTTACCTAGCTTACCTTTAGGGGGAGTAGAAGCTTTTGTTATTCATATGTCAACACCGGCCTTTATTGATTGAATATATGCAGGTTATTGTGCTGTTGAAACTTGGAATCAAGCGTATGTAAAATGAATTATTTTCAATTTGTTTATCCATATGTAATAAGAGTTTTGTCACTAAAATTGACAAAGGGGGAGATTGTTAGAGCATAGCTCGGTTAAACTCACTAAGCGTTGGTATGTCAAGTTTGGTTGTCATATTTTAGTACAAAACTCATCTAGAGTCGCTTAATTAAATACTAGAGTAAACTTCGTTTAGGTTAGACTAGAAAGTCTATGAATGTTGAGACATACAAGTATTACTCCGAAGACCCGAAGAATGTGAACAAGTAGCGAACTACAACGACGACATCATCCTTCCACTTGAGGTTAGTAATATTGACTTGAACTGTATCATTCCTAACGCATCTTTTAAGTCACGCTATATTGAAAAAATAACTGCGAAGCTGTATATACTGTGACATGGTCATATTTGTATGATCGTAGTATTAGGGAATCAGACTACGAAGTATAACGCTTATCTTTTGAACTTCGTAGATATGACATCAACATAATCTTGTATATACTGTTATGATTATGTGAATGGGTTATGGTGAAGATTTCATCCTAAGAAACAATGCTTTACATTTTTTAAAGGAAGTACATTCATAAACTTGTTTCGTGAATCGAAAAGGAAATCATTAGGCTTATTGGTCCGGCTATTCATTGCAAATCTTTGGATGAACAATATGTGTGAGATGGTAGAACCGATCTTAACATAGGTTATGTATCTTGGTATAACTGATCAGAATGCCTGACTTATGATTTGGTATGACTGGTTTTTATTAATTGGTGTAACCGATCCTAAGTAAATACCATGTGATGGTATGATCAATCCTTGTAATTGGTGTGACCGATCATGCGTATGTGTAACCGATCCTTGTAATTGGTGTAACCGGTCCTGGTAACTGGTGTGACCGATCATAAGTAATACCATGTATATATGGGACCGATCCTTGTAACTCGTGTAACCGATCCTAGTGACTAGTGTGACCGATCACAAAGATTTCCATAATTAGGTATAACCGATCCTAGTGATTGGTAGAACCGATTGAACCCATATATGTGATTTGGTATTTGATCAATCACATAGTAGTCTTGGAAAACATGTGAACTAATTCTAAACTTGTTTGGAAGTGTGGTATAACCGATTCCAAGAATGAAAATCCATGTAAATATGAAATAAGGATTTGCAGTGAAAAGATGTCAACATACTTTGAACACGTACAATAACTCTTATCATTTATTGGTCAAAGATATTCCTTAGTACTCAAGGAAATCATGTGCCGAGATAAATGAAAAATCTTTTAATTAAGGTTTTTGGTTTTATATATTTTAATTACCAGCAATTAAATGCATATCCCTATAGAATAAAAATTAGTAATGTGCATTTACTGATTGGAGATTTTCTATTGAGAGATTTCAGAAATATTGGACAAGCATTTATTGGAATTATGAAAACCGATTTTTTCCATTCATTGCATATCTTGAGAATATTTTCGGTTTTGGAAATTCCTTGGTGTCCAAACATCCTTGGTCTATAAATACCTAAGTTTTCATTTCTAGCAAACTATCTCAAGAGCCAGGAAAACTTCATTTCTTGTTGTTTCTGGTGGAGCCGTCTATTCGGAGAGGAAAGTATCCTAATTATGTGAAATCTCTTACGACCGCTCGTTTAAAGACTTCTGTGGGATCAAGAAGCTCTACGTATACCGTTGGTGGGAAACTAGATAATTGCAATGTTATTAGTTTTTGATTGATTTGATTGACTGATAGATGTCTAAAACACCCAACTTTAATAACGATATTGCACACTTTTTTATTTTATTTTTCTTGTTATATTGTATATTACGTTTTATTTTTATGTTTTCAGGTGTAATGGCTTAAGTTCGCATAAAAGAAGAAAGAACATCGAAATGGAGCATATTGGGCGAGCTATGAAGTTCCGTCGATTCTGGTGGGCTTTCTGTACCTGCTGAGTTAGGAAGTGACGGGCTTGGCATGTTACACGGGGTGAGCAAAAAGTCCGGAACCTCGGATTTCACCCGTATCCATCCGCAAAATTCCGGGTGAAACCCAATCCGCAAGATCTATGGGCCGGACATGGTTGGATTTTCCAAATCCTTACTTTTAGCGGTTTGTGAAAAGACAAGGGTACCCAAATATACCTCAATCTAAAAAATTTCCACCTATAAGTCCTTTTCCGAAAGTGATTGTCTATGGACTGAGTCGAGACAATACAACTAATCGGTTCATACTTTGTGTGATCGTCTATGAATACGAGATCGAGAAAATACAACAACGAAGTATGTTTACTTGATAATAGGTTCGGAACTTAACAAAACTCTAGGGATTTTTAATCAAGTAAAATAGGAATTAACGTTTGTGTATTTTACTTCTAATTATAATAAAACAATTATAATTTCGGAAATAGAAAAGTAAAAGACACAGCAAGATTTTGTTAACGAGGAAACCGCAAATGCAGAAAACCCCTAGGACCTAGTCCAGAATTGAATACTCTCAGAATTAAGCCGCTATACAAAATCAAACCAACTTCGTATAGTTGAGACCAAGCAACTAAACCTATAGTTCACCTAGTTTCCTCAGTATCCCTGAGCCTCCAACTTGCAGTAAGTCACGCACTTGGAATAATTCCTTTGGTTCGTATTCCAAACAGTAAAGGAATAACAAATATGTTCGGTAACAACTCTTTTCAAACAACGTGATATGAGTTTGACAAAGTCTTTTCCGTTTAACCAATAAACTCCTTTGTCGGGTCCTTAGATCAATCTCTCAACAACTACCGAAGTAATTTTTAGACTATGCAATCAATACTATTAATCACAAAGAAGTGTATTGATGCCGATCTACTATACTAATCAATCCAATCTTTCACAAAGATAAACCGATTATAGTTGGATTCTTTCCAGCCGAAACAAGTATTGTGCACACCAAAGATTATGAACCCAAAAATTCTTGTTGTCTTCAAATCTTCTTTGATCTTCAATCAACACCTGCACACAATCAACTTGAATCTCTTGTGATCAATCACACACAGAACGGAGTCTGTTAATGTTGGATTATCACAAGACGTATTTAGATCTACAAACAGTCTAAAGATCCCCGTCGAAACTTCGATCTAGTTTGAGTTAATATTATATCAGAAGAGAAGATTCTCAAGAATAAACAAACTAGGCGCAATCAAAGTTCAACAACCGTTAGTCAATCAAATCAATCAAAAACTAAAATAAACTGCAATTATCTAGTTTCTCACCAACGGTACTAATAGAGCTTCTCAATCCCAAAGAAGTCTTTAAACCGAGCGTCCGTAAGAGATCTCTCCTAATTAGGGTACTTTCCTCTCCGATAGGCGGCTCCACCAGTAACAACACAACTTAGGTAGTTTTGATGGCTCTGAGGATTAGTTTGCTAGAAATGCAAACTTCAATATTTATAGACAGGGAAGTTTGGACACCAAGGAATTTCCAAAACCAAATATTCTCAAAGATATGCAATAAACACAAATTCGGTTTTCATAATTCCTGGAAATGCACTGTCCAAATATTGACCGAAATCCCAATAGAAAAATCTATAATCAGTAAATGCACATTACTAATTATTATTTTCTAAAGATATGCATTTAATTGCTGGAAATTAAATAGCATATAAAAACTAAGAAACCTTAATTAAAAGATTCTCAATTTATTTCGATCCTGGGATTCTCCTTTAGCTATTAAGGAATACCTTTTAACAATTAATGATAAGAGTTACTGCACATGTTCAAAGTATGTCGACATCTTTACTTTGCAAGTCATCTTTCATACTTACAATCTTGGAAACGATTTTCCACACTTCCAAACAAGTTTAGAATTGGTTCATATGACTTCCAAGAACTATGTGATTGATTATCCTATCAAATCACCAATCATGGGTTTCACGGTTCTACCAAAACAAGTTCGGTTCTACCTCCATGTGAGTACTGTGCATAGTTACGCTAGTTACCAAAACTCGGTTGACTAGGTACTAGGATCGGTTCCCCACATACTTATGGTAACTACCTGTATTTGGTGCACATGTCCATAGGATCGGTTCCCTCAAAACTACAAACTTGTTGCACATGTTCATAGGATCGGTTCCCCCGTCTACAAAAAACGTGTTGCACCTCTTACAAGGATCGATTCCCCTCTTGTAAATTTGTCGCACCTCTTACTAGGATCGATTCCCCAATGGCTAGATAAAAGTTTTTATTTACAAGGCATCGATCATACCTTTTTGAGTGATTAATTAAGATCGGTTTCACTAATAAAAGTCATACCAATACATAAGTCAGGCCTTGTGAATAGTTTTACCAAGATACATAAATAATTTTATGAGAGTTTATACTAAACACACATATTGGTAATTCAAAATAAATTTGCAATAAATAACAATACCACTAAGCCTAGCGATTTCCCTTTCGTTTCACAAAACGACTTTATGAACTTACTTCCTTTAAACGAATGTAAAACATTGTTTCCTAGGATGAAATCTTCACTCATACCCATACATAATCACAATAACATTCATATGATCATGTCGATGTCTTATATACAAAGTTTAATGGTTAAGCAATAAACCTCGTATTGTATTCCTTAATACTATGTCTAACTAGAGTATCATACAAAGCTTCGCAGTTATGTTTTCAATATGCACGACTTGAAAGATACGTTAGGGAATGAAACAGTTCAAGTCAAATATTACTAACCTCGAGAGGAAGGATGATGTTGTCGTTCTAGCTCCATACTTCTTCACATTCTTCAAGTCTTCATGTAATACTTGTAAGTCTCGTATCTTAACACTTTCAAGCTAGCCTATACGAAGTTGACTCTAGTATATAATCAAGCGACTCTATAAATGAGTTTTGATTCACTAAAATATGACAACCAAACTTGGCATACCAACGTTTGGTGGGTTGAACCGAGCTATGCTCTAACAATCTCCCCCTTTGTCAATTTTAGTGACAAAACTCTTACATCATATGGATAAACAAATTAAAAAAATTCATTATACACATACGCTTGATTCCAAGTTCAACAACACAAAACCTACATTAAATTCAATCCTTAAATGCCGCTGCTGACATTATAATAACAAAGCTAATACTCCCCCTAAAGGTGAGATAGGTAGATTCTCAATCTTTGTTATTTTCATGTAGTTCCTCATAACTACGTAACATATGATATGTGACTCACCCTTAGTCTATGCTTTCACTCTTTTCGTTAGAATAAACGTTTTAGCACAAATGTCCTTTCCCTTAGTGATACCAACTCATAACAAGTCAATATCACTTGTTTACTCCATATATTTCTCCTCCTTTTTGTCACAAAATGACAAAGAAACGAAAAAATAAAGGATAAACCGAAAGGATCTTATAAATCTCACAAAGAGAATTTGCAAACCTATAAGAGTTGAGCACGAGGGTTTTACACACCATTTTAGATAACCAATATACAAACCGAAACTACATGTAATTTGGTTTTAACATGTTATCTAGGAAACAATTGCCCGAAGCAATTTTCCATGATAGTTTAGCACTTCAAAAATCAACTAATCACCTTAGTTCTTTTGCTAAACCGATTGTACAAATACAGTCGCTTGTTCGATAAGACCAAAATAAAGATCATAATTAACTTTATTTTTCTCATCAGGCTCTAATTATTCTCATCAATAACTTAGACCTTTCACTTTTAAACAAGAAAAATACTAGGTTAGTTAACTAGTAATTCTTGTTAAGGCATTTGGTTAGACTTGAATAACCGAAACCCCCACATTTGATAAGTCTAACTAAGATCCGAAAAACTTAGTTTCTCTTATCCGGAAATCACTTGGACTAAACAAATGATCCCGAAACACTTTTGTTAAGCCATAAACAATCCATACAAACCAAATAAATCAACTTGCATATTCATTTATCTTAACCGGAAGCAATTGAAACAAACATAGACATTATAGCACCGCAATTGCACCGAAATTTTGTAAGCCTAAACAATTGATATCAAACAATAACGAAAGATAACAATAGTTTTTCTTAATCGGAAACAACTGAATCATAATCAAACATCCATACACAAATAATGGAATCAACATCAATTGTACCGAAATTTTGTTAAGCAAAAGCAATAAATATATGCAATAAAATCATGCTTTTCTCAAACAGGAAAAAAATTAACTAACAAGATTGTTACCTCAAATTCCGCATCGTCTTCTCCCCTTAAGACATGTTATTAAGCGCAAGTTCACTTAGAACTCTCCCCCATTAAAGTTGTCATCCTCCTGCCAAAACAAAAGAACAACAACAAAGAGCAACCTTTACCAGAGAAAGGTTGAAAACCGGTTTTAACTATGCGATGCAAAAGTTGAAACCTCGAAACACATATGCTTTTATGCTAAACCAAAAGATTCAACATATTGTGACTTTTTCACATATTGTTTCTACAGGAACCCCTCATGATCCTTTGATAAAGCCTACCAACATGGCTAGAACTTAATCCCGCTAAATCAAAAAGTCACCCAAACCATAAGGGTTCACACATTATGAGATCGAATATTAAGGTAAAAACCAAAATCAAACATCCCATAAACATACATAGCAATAAAATAAAGCATTCAAGCATAGGCTATGTAACCGAAAACTATCACAAGAAAAAATATAAAATAATAATTTTATTCATAATTAAGATAGTTTTATTCATAATAGACTTTACACAAATTGAACTAAATCAAAATTGACGTCTATTTTTTTAGAAGATAAATATGAATCTTCATTTGTTTGCTCATCAGATTCTTCTTCAGAGTCTTGTTCATTTTCTTCTCTTAGAAACTCATCATTGATCGGATAGGATTCCTTCAAGAGTTTCTGGATCATTTCTATAGTCAAAGGCTAACTGTCTTTGAATACAGTCTAGTTGTCTCCCATGACGTAGAATGTGAAACATGAGATCTCCATTGCTATAGATCTTATTAGTTGAGATACTAGACCCCTTATGAGTTTTGCTCATTCGATTGATAATCCATTGAGAGACAGTTTTAATGTCTTTCCCTTTTCCGAAATTATTCCCCATAGTGTTTTCACAGAGCTTGGTGATGATACAGGGGTATCCAAGCTATAGAAAATAGTGGGATTGGTGGATTCAACAATTTTAATCATTTGATTGATTATCACTCCACATATATAAATTTCCTTTTTGCCTTCAAGAAGGTAGTATACAAACTCAGTAAATTCCTTATTCCATTGTGAAGAGTCTCTTGTGCAAGCAAACAGAGTTGCTGTAGCCAGTTTGCCAAAAACCCTTAAGTAGAAGGGTACATCTTTGGTTACCATCTTTCCCTTTTTCCAATCAACGGTTTTACCAGTGATAAGTTTTGAATAACAATCGTGCTCAATTTCAGAACCGGTCATCATATGATTTCCTTTCACTTTGTAATTGATGATCTTTGATATCAATTTTCTGTCGACATGATGGAACGTGTTTCCAACCAGGGTGGTAAAAGTAAGATTTTCATGATCAATATTGTGAATATTAGCATAAAAGATTCTTACTATCTCAGGTGAATACTTTTCAAATCCGAAAATATTTCCCCAGTTTCGGTCTTGAACAAACTTCACATATTCAGTTTCTGAAACATCTGGATCGAATTGCTTTTCTGTAGTGAAATTTGCTCCTTTAAAAGCTTGATATCTTTCAAAGCATGTATTATCTATGAAGATAGTATGATCATGTTTGTCTTTGATCAAGTGAGGATACTTGATTTTATCAATATCTTCCGGAGGAATGAATGGATTTAAATCCAGTTTGTCTTCTTCAGAGATTTCTTCTCTTGTTTTCCTTTTTCCCATATTTGCGAAAATATGAAAAACCTTAGTTACGGTTTCGAACAATCTTCCCCAATATGTTTGTAGACATAGCAAGAGGTTATCTTTTATAGGAAGAATATATATCAAAAACCTGAAATAACTAGTTTTAGCAAATACAACCAAAATCGGAAATCGTGGCTTGTGGGGATACAGTTCCGACTTTGTGTCTAGGTTCTTCTTTTGGAAAACCGATTTTTTATGGACTGGATCTTTATTACGAATTGATCTTTTGTTTTTGTCCAAAAATCTGTTTACTCTTTTATTACCATAATTTGATAATATTCTTTGAAATTCACTCAAGAATTTTCTACTAGAGTATGCAGATATTAATTTGAACAAAATATGATATTTTTTGAAAATACCATTGACATCATGAATCCTGTAATATTTCAAAAGATCACTTGCTTCATTAAAACAGTTGTGAGGTGCATGAAGCAAACCATTGTTAATATAATTATTAACTGAAAAATTATACCTTGTAAAATTACACGGTTTCCAAAATCGCATCCTAGATAGCGAAACATTGACAGACTTAGATCTGAAAATGTACATGTATATACTTTGGTAGGCTATCCAAAATATATTTAAGATTCCAGATTTTTCAAAAACACAATAGCCAGAGTTCATATAGATCTTACGTGGAATCTCATACATTTTCAAGATACAACCTGTCTCATAGGTCATTGTATCATTGTTACTTAACATGATGATATAGAATCCTATGACATCCAAAGGATTATGTAAGTCACTCAAGACATACATATGCATAATTCCTAACAGGTTTAGGAATAAGAGTATTACATACTTCATACGTTTTTTCCACCATGAGTTCTTGAAGTAATCAAATCCTGCCGTTACGTTAACTGAATTATTCATAGATTAAATTTCTTATAGGTTGGATCGCACCAAACACAGATTGTTAGATCTTTTCATGTTTGCCTGCTCTGATACCAATTGAAAAGACGAGGGTACCCAAATATACCTCAATCTAAAACTTTTCCACCTATAAGTCCTTTTTCGAAAGTGATTGTCAATAGACTGAGTCGAGACAATAAAACTAATCAGTTCACACTTTGTGTGATCGTCTATGGATACGAGATCGAGACAATACAACAACGAAGTATGTTTACTTGATAATAGGTTCGGACTTAACCAAACTCTAGGGATTGTCTATCAAGTAAAATAGGAATTACCGTTTGTGTATTTTACTTCTAATTATAATAAAACAATTATATTTGCGAAAATAGAAAAGTAAAAGACACAGCAAGATTTTGTTAACGAGGAAACCGCAAATACAGAAAACCCCCAGGACCTAGTCCAGAATTGAATACTCTCAGAATTAAGCCGCTATACAAAATAAAACCAACTTCGTATAGTTGAGACCAAGCAACTAAACCTATAGTTCACCTAGTTTCCTCAGTATCCCTAAGCCTCCAACTTGCAGTAAGTCATGCACTTGGAACAATTCCTTTGGTTCGTATTCCAAACAGTAAAGGAATAACAAATCTGTTCGGTAACAACTCTTTTCAAACAACGTGATATGAGTTTGACAAAGTCTCTTCCGTTTAACCAATAAACTCCTTTGTCGGGTCCTTAGATCAATCTATCAACAACTACCGAAGTAATTGTTAGACTATGCAATCAATACTATTAACCACAAAGAAGTGTATTGATGCCGATCTACTCAACTAATCAATCCAATCTATCACAAAGATAAACTTATTATAGTTGGATCCCTTTCCATCCGAAACAAGTATTGTGCACACCAAGGATTATGAACCCAAAACGTCTTTTTTTCTTCAAATCTTCTTTGATCTCCAATCAGCACCTGCACACAATCAACCTGAATCTCTTGTGATCAATCACATAGAGAATGGAGTCTGTTAACGTTAGATTATCACAAGACGTCTTTAGATCTACAAACAATCTAAAGATCCCCATCGAAACTTCGATCTAGTTTGAGTGAATATTATATCAGAAGAGAAGATTCTCAAGCATAAAAAACTAGGTGCATTCAAAGTTCAACAACCGTTAGTCAATCAAATCAATTGAAAACTAAAATAAACTGCAATTATCTAGTTTCCCACCAACGGTACTAATAGAGCTTCTCAATCCCAAAGAAGTTTTTAAACCGAGCGGCCGTAAGAGATTTCTCCTAATTAGGGTACTTTCCTCTCCGATAGGCGGCTCCACCAGTAACAACACAACTGAGGTAGTTTTGATGGCTCTGAGGATTAGTTTGATAGAAATGCAAACTTCAATATTTATAGACAAGGAAGTTTGGACACCAAGGAATTTCCAAAACCGAATATTCTCAAAGATATGCAATAAACACAAATTCGGTTTTCATAATTCCTGGAAATGAACTGTCAAATATTTACCGAAATCCCAATAGAAAAATCTATAATCAGTAAATGCACATTACTAATTATTATTTTCTAAAGATATGCATTTAATTGCTGGAAATTAAATAGCATATAAAAACTAAAAAACCTTAATTAAAAGATTCTCAATTTATTTCGATCCTGGGATTCTCCTTTAGCTATTAAGGAATATCTTTTAACAATTAATGATAAGAGTTACTGCACATGTTCAAAGTATGTCGACATCTTTACTTTGCAAGTCCTTTTTCATACTTACAATCTTGGAAACGATTTGCCACACTTCCAAACAAGTTTAGAATTGGTTCATCTGACTTCCAAGAACTATGTGATTGATTATCCTATCAAATCACCAATCATGGGTTTAACGGTTCTACCAAAACAAGTTCGGTTTTACCTCCATGTGAGTACTGTGCATAGTCACGCTAGTTACCAAAACTCGGTTGACTAGGTACTAGGATCGGTTCCCCAAATACTTATGGTAACTACCTGTATTTGGTGCACATGTCCATAGGATCCGTTCCCCAAAAACTACAAACTTGTTGCTGATAGACGCATTTATGTGTCTATTTTCATTTCTATTGTGTATATTGTTAGTACCCATTTTTGTACTTATTTTGGTATTTTATCTCTTTGTAGGTGTTTTTGGAGAAATAAGCTTTTGCGGCGAAATTGGCTCGAAAAGTTGATAAATGCAACCCAAGGGACGAGTGTTATGCGGACTTCAGCAACGGATAAGGGGAGACCGCTGGATAAGGTGTAACCTTACCCCTTCACGTTCAAATTCTAAATTTTGGCGGGAAACCAAAACCAAAATATATACACGTTTCTGGCAGTTTTGGTGGTAGTGATTTGGAGGAGTTTGAAGTCGATTAAACCTCTTATTTTCATAGGGTAGACTCCTTATGGGTCTAGGAATCTAACATGGGTGTTGAAATCGATTAAACTGGGCTCAATCGACGGATTTTTATCTCAACATCAAAATATGGAAAGTCACGTGTGTGACCGATTTTAGGAAATTTTAGAGAGATTAAAGTGCTATAAACCTTCCCAAAGCTTGATATCTATCTAAGAAAGAGTTTAGAATCAAAAGTAAAGTCAGAAACGCGTGGAAATCCTAAAACAAGAAATTGCCGCAACTTTTCCGTGAAGAGAAAGGAAGAGATTTTGGAAGATTCTGGAGAGATTTAATCGGTATTTTTGATATAAATAGATTGTTTGGGTCATATATAAGGGGTGTCGAAAGTTAGGGGAAGTTTAGAACACCACAGAGCCGAAAAATCAAAGTTGCAGGAAACCCACTGCTGCTGAAGAACATGAAGAACTTCGACCCACACCGGACCGTCGCAGAAGCAGTCTTATATTCAACTACAGAACTGATTTATCGTTTATTAACAGCACTTCAGTAGTATCGGTGATTTCTGTAACGCCTGTAGATTCGCTGTATTATTATTTTTATTCAATAAAAACACCTTTTAAGCCATGTTTCTATCTTTTGAGCATGTTTTCGGCGTGATGAGCTAAACCCCAACAATGGGATGACGGAGGAAGCCATGTTTCACAATTGATGGTAATTATAATTGATTCTTATGACTTTTTGCATTGCTTTTCAATCGATTTATGATTTTCATTGATTATTTGTGATTTTGTTTGATAGTGTATGCTTAGTCTAAGAACTTTTGATGCACTATGCTTATGATTTACATCTAATGCTTTATAAAATCTACTTTTGGCAAAGGAATAGAGTCTATAAAAGAGCTAGTATTGTTATGAATCATCGTATGAACCAATTGATTGTGAAGTTTGGTGGAATCCTAAGTCCCAGTCTCTCGTAATATTGATATCATCTTTGTTTATTTGCTATTTTAATCGGAATATAAGTCTAGAATCGAGTCTTCACAATTCCGAGTTGAACGAACTCTACTTATCACTTTTTACAACAACATAAAATCACATCAATTTTTGGCGCCGCCGACGCGGACTTGTTTTTAGGGTTTTAGATTTATTTTTATTTTATTATTTGTTCTATTTTACGTTTTTGGGTATTTGTCTTTTTGTTGCAGGTTTTGAATCAAAGAGGAATTGGAGACGAAAGACCTGGGGGATTAAAAGCTAGACAAAGCGAAAAGAACGGAGAAAAGACGAAGATATTTTATTTTATTTTTTTAATTAGATTTTTATTTTATTTTTATAAATTGTAAATAGGACTTTATTTTTGTAAATTTTTATTTTTGAACCTTTTTTTTTTACTTTTTTTTTTTTTGACTTTTTGGACATTTTGGGACTTTTGGACATTATTTTTAAACCCTACGGAAGGGTACCATTAAATATAAACTGTTTGCAGGGAAGGATGACGGTTACGATACTGTCTCGGGTTCGCACACTGACATAGGAGTTGGTGGCCCGAGTCGACTTCAGCGGTTCTTCGCCCGTCTGGTACAGGAGGTAAGCTTCTAAACACCCGTGAATCCCCTGTCAGCGGGTTTAATGTCTTCCTTAAGGTGCATATATGCTGAGGAATTGAATACGAACATTTATTTTCCTAGTAAAGGGCAAGGCCTGGCCATATAAGATAAGAGTTCGGATTTCATCACCATTCTCTTCTTGCCCGCTTTAGGAAAATGATACCAAACGCAATCCCAAGCCTAATTTTTTTATTAGAACGAGACCGATAAGGTAACGAGCTTGTAGGAAAGTCGTTTGAAAAGACTGTATTGGGTATCTAGTTAGCCTAACTCAAAGTTCAGGAAGATTACTGTAAGTCGATTAGAGCCGCCTTGTAACCCAGGGAAGCGTTGCCAAAGAGGTGGGGGTATCAAAGCTCCTCTGAGCTTCCCCTACTTCTCTTCGACTTACTTTATTCGGATTGTTCTAGAGAGGTTTGCTAAAACTATACCTAGTTGCCTCTTGGAAGGATAGAAGCTGGTCTAGAAACAATCTAAGAGAGCCATCATGCTTGTTGTTTGCTAGATTTTATAGGTTTGATTTGGTCGAGTCAGCCTTGTTTGTGATTGTGTAGAATTCCCTTGCAATTAATAATGTCGAACTGGTATGATAGAAGCCAATACAATGAGTATCGACCTGAATTTGAATATGGACATCATCATTTTTATGACTATGGTGGGAATAGTAGTTGGGAACGCCAATCTTTTCAAGGTTATGGTTCATACCATGGTGAGCCCAATTACTATCCACACACACACCGGTCATACGAGCAAGAAAATAAGGATTATTATAGTGCTAGTACCTCGTCTTTGGACAATACAATCAAACTATTGAAAACTAGTCCTTATTATGACCCTTCTGTTCCTAGTTATGATCCTTCCGTATCTTTAGAAGAGTCTCTGAAGCAGTTAACTGAGCAAACAAATAGGTTTATGTCGGAAATGAATAGACAAACTGCACCATTGACAAAACTTTCTATAGAGGAATTCCTCAAGCAAATGGCTGAGACGAATGAAAGACTTGCTCGAAATAATCTTAATTTCCAATACAGTGTTTCCAATAATACCCTTGAAAATAATGATAGTTATTTGCATAATCAAGATGACGAGGTTAGAATTGGTAACACTACATGTTTAGATGAGGTTCAACCATTTTCATGTTATTACAATGATGATTATAACGAGGATAGTATTGATAAAGAATCTGAAATATGTAGGCATAGTGATCAGAAATTTGTTACTCCAATTGAGCTTTATAATGATAATGTTATTTCTAGTTCAAATCCAAATAATTTTAATAATTATTCACCTATTCAAAAGGACGAGGATTTGTCTAGAGATATCCTCGGTTTAGACGATGTAGTTTTTCCTTTTGATTACGAAGACGATAGTGGTTTAGAGGAATGGGTTTATTCTGAAAATGCTGTTTTAGAGTCTAGCGACTTAGAAACAATAGTCTTAGACAAAGAAGATGAACTCATAGAGCTTTTAAATTTGAGTGAGGATACATCACCTGAGTATAACCTAGAAGAAGCAATTGACTTTTTTCAGGATCCTGATGATCTAGAAATTAGGAAAATTATAGTTAGTCTATCCAGAGACACCCAAAACTCTAAGTTTGGGGGTGATTATCATTCTCCATGTGCCTTACCTTTAGCTCTTACAAAGATCCCTCACTTGGGACTTGATATCTGTGCCTCGACCATTTTACAAGATTACCTTCATACTCGTTTTCCCGAACTTAATGATGTCCAGGAAGAAGTTCAGTCGTTAGAAACCTATCCTCTGGTTGATGTGGTTTGCCCAGGCTATGATACCCAGATTGACTTTGTTTTCCCACCAAATAGTTTTCTTCCAACTGTGGGAACGTTTATATTCCAAAAGTGTCGAATATTAAGTTGTGAGACTAAACCTAAATGCTTTAGGAAATTAGAATCGACACATTTGCTTAAAAATGACCATCACTTTTATCGTGGTCAATTGTGTAAGTCAAATTTGATTGACTTTAAGGATCCTAAATTATTCAAGTTATTATTATGTGCTTCTAAGTTTTTATTTGAGTTTTTCCAGACTCTATGACCTAATAATTCGGATCCCACCTATGAAGAAACGCAACCAATGAAAATATTTTATTTAGACCCTTTCATAGAACCTGAAACTGAACCACAATTAGATATAAATTTCTTAATCAGGAAACTAGGTAAGGGCATGCTAGTCTTGTTCATTTCGTTGGTTTATTACAGTTTCCTTTGGTCAGCTCTATTTGGTTTTGAAGACCCATAGTTATTCCGACTACTGTTATACGATTCGAGGTGACTAATCCTTTCCAATGTATGGCTGAAGACTTTAAACTTAGCACTTCTTGGGAGGTAACCCATTCTCATGCAACACGGTAATATCTTTCCTTAACTCTTTTTCTTCAAATGGTAACAATTTCTCCTTGTTCATGCTTTTAATTTTATCTTTAGAACATTGAGGACAATGTTAGATTTAAGTTTGGGGGTATGGGAGAAACTTTTTAGTTGCATTATAAACTCCAGAGCCTAGAAATTTATGCCTATTAAGGATTGCACTAACCAATCTAAGTGGATGGAAGCATTTTGGTTTTAGGAGTTGAGGAACCAATCTGAGTGGATGTAAACATCTATATAGAATCTATTCATAAAAGCACGGAGCTCAGGTGTTAGAAATAACATGATAGTTTCACCGTATCTCGGAATCATCTTATTACTTCTGTTTTTGTTTTTGCAAATTTTTATGTTGATGTCTGCTGGGTTGAAATAGAGTGATTGAGTTACTAAAAAAAAAAAAAAAAAAA
>JAJJMB010017633.1:5243249-5313064 GCA_023531105.1 Papaver atlanticum
AGACCAGACCAATTAGACCAATCGGAATAAATATTAACACTTGGATAGCAATATGTGTGTTTTCTCCCTGTCTCCGTCGCCTAAACAAGCGTGGAACGCAGGATCCACGGGAATTACCATGTAATCTGTTGACAAGAAGCATGCGCTTGGATCCAAAAGATCTAATCATGTCGCTAAAAAAAAAATTAAAAAAAAATAAAGGTTTATTATAAAGTCGACCACTGGTTCCCTTGTATATGCCTGCTGAGTTGATGTAGATTTAGGATTGTCGACCACTGGTTCCCTTGTATATGCCAGTTGTTTTGATATTAGTCCAGACCAGTATCTCAATCCATTAGGTCATAGGTTCATCTTGGCATTGAAGTCCATTCGCAACCATCTATTTCTATATCCATCTTCTTAATCTATTCATGTGATTTGTTTGATTCCGGATATTGATGTCCATAGTGCGACTATCTGAGTAGAGCTCTGTCACTTATATATGAATTTTAGTATACTTCAGTGAAAACTCATATACAGTAATTGGAATTTCGCATCAGGGTACTTCCTCCTGTAATCAATAAGTATGCCAACCAAGGAGGTTCTTTAGTGCATTCCAAGGTTCTGCGTAGATAACTAGGGTCTGGAGTAAAGGTTTTGTGGGTACACCTCTTGTAAACCCTCCCGAGACTATAACTCGTCCACTAGGGCCACCTAGGGGTTTAAAGGCCTTTTGCACATGCTAAGTGCAATCGACGATGCCTGCGACAGTGAGTTAGGATTTTATTTTGTAGTTTTGATTTGCTCGGGACTAGCAAATAATAAGTTTGGGGGTATTTGATAGACGCATTTATGTGTCTATTTTCATCTCTATTGTGTATATTGTTAGTACCCATTTTTGTACTTATTTGGTATTTTATCTCTTTGTAGGTGTTTTTGGAGAAATAAGCTTTTGCGGTGAAATTGGCTCGAAAAGTTGATATATGCAACCCAAGGGACGAGTGTTATGCGGACTCCAGCAACGGATAAGGGGCGACCACTGGATAAGGGGTAACCTTACCCCTTCACGTTCAAATTCTAAATTTTGGCGGGAAACCAAAACCAAAATATATACACGTTTCTGGCAGTTTTGGTGGTAGTGATTTGGAGGAGTTTGAGGTCGATTAAACCTCTTATTTTCATAGGGTAGACTCCTTATGGGTCTAGGAATCTAACATGGGTGTTGAAATCGATTAAACTGGGCTCAATCGACGGATTTTTATCTCGACAACAAAATATGGAAAGTCACGTGTGTTACCGATTATAGGAAATTTTAGAGAGATTAAAGTGCTATAAACCTTCCCAAAGCTTGATATCTATCTAAGGAAGAGTTTAGAATCAAAAGTAAAGCTCAGAAACGCGTGGAAATCCTAAAACAAGAAATTGCCGCAACTTTGCCGTGAAGAGAAAGGAAGATATTTTGGAAGATTCTGGAGAGATTTAATCGGTATTTTTGATATAAATAGATTATTTGGGTCATATAGAAGGGGTGTCGAAAGTTAGGGGAAGTTTAGAACACCACAGAGCCGAAAAATCAAAGTTGCAGGAAACCCACTGCTGCTGAAGAACACGAAGAACTTCGACCCACACCGGACCGTCGCAGAAGCAGTCTTATATTCAACTACAGAACTGATTTATCGTTTATTAACAGCACTTCAGTAGTATCGGTGATTTCTGTAACGCCTGTAGATTCGCTGTATTATTATTTTTATTCAATAAAAACACCTTTTAAGCCATGTTTCTATCTTTTGAGCATGTTTTCGGCGTGATGAGCTAAACCCCAACAATGGGATGACGGAGGAAGCCATATTTCACAATTGATGGTAATTATAATTGATTCTTATGACTTTTTGCATTGCTTTTCAATCGATTTATGATTTTCATTGATTATTTGTGATTTTGTTTGATAGTTTATGCTTAGTCTAAGAACTTTTGATGCACTATGCTTATGATTTACATCTAATGCTTTATAAAATCTACTTTTGGCAAAGGAATAGATTCTATAAAAGTGCTAGTATTGTTATGAATCATCGTATGAACCAATTGATTGTGAAGTTTGGTGGAATCCTATGTCCCAGTCTCTCGTAATATTGATATCATCTTTGTTTATTTGCTATTTTAATCGGAATATAAGTCTAGAATCGAGTCTTCACAATTCCGAGTTGAACGAACTCTACTTATCACTTTTTACAACAACATAAAATCACATCAGTTGCACATGTTCATAGGATCGGTTCCCCCATTTACTAAAAAACGTGTTGCACCTCTTACAAGGATCGATTCCCCTCTTTTAAATTTGTTGCACCTCTTACTCGGATCGGTTCCCCAATGGCTAGATAAAAGTTGTTATTTACAAGGCATCGATCATACCATCTTTAGTGATTACTTAAGATCGGTTTCACTAATAAAAGTCATACCAATACATAAGTCAGGCCTTGTGAATAGTTTTACCAAGATACATAAACAAGTTTATGAGCGGTTATACTAAACACACATATTGGTAATTAAAAACATGATTTGCAATGAATAACAATACCAATAAGCCTAGCGATTTCCCTTTCGATTCACAAAACGACTTTATGAACTTACTTCCTTTAAACGAATGTAAAACATTGTTTCCTAGGATGAAATCTTCACTCATACCCATACATAATCACAATAGCATTCATATGATCATGTCGATGTCTTATATACAAAGTTTAATGGTTAAGCAATAAACCTCGTATTGTATTCCTTAATATTATGTCTAACTAGAGTATCATACACAGCTTCGCAGTTATGTTTTCAATATGCACGACTTGAAAGATACGTTAGGGAATGAAACAGTTCAAGTAAAATATTACTAACCTCAAGAGGAAGGATAATGTTGTTGTTGTAGATCCATACTTCTTCACATTCTTCAAGTCTTCATGTAATACTTGTAAGTCTCATATCCTAACACTTTCAAGCTAACCTATACGAAGTTGATTCTAGTATATAATCAAGCGACTCTTTAAATGAGTTTTGATTCACTAAAATATGACAACCAAACTTGACATACCAACGCTTGGTGGGTTCAACCGAGCTATGCTCTAATAGTTTGGTTGCGGTTGGACTTTGAAATCCGCAGATTCACCCGCACCATAGGGCAGTAAGGGAAATTAATAGAAGTATTAAAGATAATATTGGAAGTATAGTTTTATATATAAACTTCTTATGTTTCTCAAGTACCAAGGAATTTAGGTACTGAAAGTGAAAAAATAGCACTTGATTTGAGCAACAATGAGCTTAAAGGATTATTTCCAGCTTTCATGGCATTGATGCCGAAACTATCAACATTATCAGTTGAAAATAATAAGTTTACAGGGATGATACCTTCACAATATGCAATTAAAACAGTTGTTCTAGATGAAGTTAGTTCACCATTTGTTAGATTATTACTTAGTGGGAATTACTTGTTTGGTCCAATTCCAGGTCCTTTAATGGCTCTTAAACCTGGTACTGCAATTGTGAGTTTAGTTAATAATTGTTTGTTTAGATGTCTAATAAGTTTAGTTAATAATTGTTTATTTAGATGTCTAACAAGTTTTTTCTTTGTCAAGGTGGTATTCAATGATCTTTATTCACTTGCAGTAGCAACGGACCTGTAATTCCATGATGATTATTGTTAATGAAATGTGATTATTTCAATCTCCATTGAAATGGGTATCTTAATTTCTCTTTTGTTCTTACTGTGTGTTTGTTTATTTTGATGAATGGAGACAAAATGTTTGAATGGATAATCCGAGAAAGGACAACAATTTTAGTACATAAATCCGCGGTTAATCCGCATCCGGCCCATATCACCCGTTAATCGCGGGTGATTGGACCGGACACGTTGGTCATGAAGAGTGCATACTCAAATTATGGAAACACGTTGGTCTTGAAGATGAAGGCATGCCTGGTTTTGACAAGAAAGAAGAAGAGATAAAAACTACTTCTCAAAAAGAGGATTTGTCATCACCTAGTAACGATATTGAAGTTATTTCCTCAACTTTTGTTGGTGTGGAAGAGATTAAATTTACTTCACAAAAAGATGAAGGGAATCTTGTTTCTAACGACGAAGAAATTAAAGTCGACCAGCATGATTCGTCAGAGCTTAATGGTGAGTTTTCAAATCTTGTTATACATCAAAATTCAGTTATTCATGATCATTGCGAATTATGTTCTTTGCCTACTGTTGAAAGTAATCAAGTTCTTAATCATAGGGAAACATGTATGGTCTCTTATATATATAAACCCTAGTAAGATTATTGAGTTAACTCCTGAGAATTCTTTTGTGGTATATCCGACGAGAACAATAAATCATCAACTGTTGTTTTATTCATTTGTCTATGAGGGTAATCGCCGATCTCAGCAAATCATAACTGCAGAGAACTATACCACAAGAATTCGTGGACGTGTTTTCTCACCGTCTCCCCACCATCAACAGTAGAAGAAATCGTTTTCCTCCACCGTCTCTTAACAATCATCACTACCAGAAATCAATTTCATCAACCGTTTGGTCAACATCAACACCATCGTAAAATTGGTTTCATGCATCGTCTGCAAACACCATCAACACTACATCATGAGAGGTTTCTAGCATATTCTAAGAATTATGGTTTCAATCGATCGAACAGTTCATTGTATTTAAAGAATCAGGGTTTTAATCTATCCACAGAATGTCTCCTAGAACTCGTAATTTTTAATCCCTAACTCTGATTTTTTCTTATTTTCAGAATTGCATGGTTAATTTGTTGAATTGGTGGTTTTATTTTCATTTCAGTGGATTAATTTGTTGAATTGGTCATTTTATTTTCATTTTTGGTTGATTTTGTTTTAGATGAAATTGGTTTGCATCTGGTTATTTGAGTTTTTTCAATGTTATGAATGAATTTGGTTGAAGTGTATGTTATGGATGAATTTGGTTTGCATCTGGGTATATGAATTATTTCAGCAGGTTTAAACTATGATGGAACTGGTTCCATCCAGTTTTAATTTACAGTGTATATTGTTTCAACAGATTAAAACTAGATGAAAACAGTTTCATCCAGGTTTAATCTGCAGTATACATGTCTAACTGAAATAAAATTAGCATGCTGTATGTGTTGGATGACCTTGATAAGGAGAGCCACTAGACCTTACAGTCTCATCACCATCATCACTACCAGAAGTTGGTTTCATCTACCGTCTCCTCACCATCAACACTGTGGGGTTAAGCAACTTGATTTTGTTTAGTCATTGGTTTGGTATGTTCCATTGATATGTACTTCGCCATAGGTACTGCCTCTAAACGTAATATATATGCAAACCAGATTGCGCTAATGTACAAGTCATTCCAGCTACACTGTTGTATGATTTTGATTTTCTGAAACAACTTAATGACCATATAGGTATTAAAACTGGTTTGCATCTCTTGTTGGTCCTAATTTTAATGAATATGAGACTAACGAGACTAATAGCATGAATCCTTTGTACATCTTGGTTTACGAATGGATGAAACTGGTTTTATCATGTATTGCTAGTGAATGAAACATGGTTTAGTGTGTGTTTACATTGAATGAATGTTTCATTATTACTGGAAAAAACTTATTTCGTCTTGTGTTTCAACAGGATGAGCCTAGTTTCATCAGCAATTGCTACTAGTTGAATCTGTTATACATCTTATGTTTTACTGGATGAAACTTGTTTCGTCTTGTGTTTCCACAAGATGATCCTGGTTTCATCATCTGTTGATACTAGATGAGTATTTTTGTACATCTTCATGTTTTAGATTGGATTGAATTTAGTTTCATCCTATTTTTATACAAGGATGAAATTGGTATCATCCTGTTTTATATTGGGTTGAATTTGGTTTCGCCAATTTTTAACTAAGATGAAACTAGCTTCATCATGTTTTAGATTGGGTTGAATTTGATTTCTCCCATGTTTAAAGTAGGATACAACTAGTTTCGTTTTGCCGTAATTTAGGTTGAAAATGATTTCATCCTGTTTTGGATTGGGTTGAATTCGGTTTCGCCCAGGTTTAACTAAGATTAAACTGGTTTCATCATATTTTGGATTAGGTGAATTTGGTTTGACCCACGTTCAAAGTAGGATCAAACTAGTTTCATTCTACCGTAGTTTAGGTTGAAATTGGTTTCATCTTGTATAAACTGATTCATGTTTGGTATTCATGTTATTGATGTTTCAGAATTTGCAAGTTTTGTATTTGGGTGATAATCAGATTTTTGGTCAGTTACCTTCATTTGGTTTCATACATACACTTCAAGTTTTAAAAGATGGGGAATAATCAGTTACATGTTCCTGTACCACAAATTTGCGAGTATGATTTCTTTGACAGAACTGTACCTCGGTGCGAATGAATTTTCAGGTATGAAAACTTTGTATTAGTTCTATTTAAACATATGCTCATTGAAAAATGTCAAGATTGTTTCTGGTTAGGTACGTAGCGCTTTTATTTTTCCATTATCTATTTATATGGTGTAATGCTTGATCTCTAAAACTGGGAAGAAGTAACAAATAGTAATGGGGTGTACAAGGGATTACAACATTTTTTTTTATAATGGTTGATGGTCTGGGTATGTAATTGAATCATTATAGGCTACTATGTGTGTAATGGACGGTGGTCCTGATCTTATGGATCTTTATAGTTTCAATTAACTGAGAGAAGATACTTCAAATTCAATGCTTTTAGTTGAAAAATAAGGGTTTCATTTGTTTGTTATAAAGGAGGTTCAATTTTTCATCTTTACCGTTATGCTTTACTTGATTTTGTTGGTTTCTGATGTGTGTTTATCCTCTCTTCTCGTATTAGCCATTTTCTTGTAAGTTTCAATCTTTCTATGGTAGTTCTTATTTTCTTTTTCTGGGTTTTCTTAGAATTGCTTAAAAACAGTTTTTGTTTGCGTTCTTTGTGAGTTTTTTTTATGATTTCTGTAGTGGGGTTTTCATGGATGGTGGATTTTTGATTTGTGAATTGTTTGTATTTGCATGGATTGTTGAGATGGGAGGAAGTGAATTGTGACTCAACTTGCAGTTCGCAAGTTTGGCCTCTCTTAGAATCAGCAACAATACTCTAGCAGGCAATGTTCCACCTACATTAGGGAATTCCCAAAAGCTGGCGTTGATCTGTAGACCTTAGTTCCAACCAACTTACTTGTTCTATTCCAGAAGCTTATTCACTTCCATGTCGTTGATAAATCTGAATCTCTCTGGAAATCAGCTGAGGAATGGATTCCTTTTCAAGGTTCTCATATGTCTGAATTGTTAGTTCTACCGTCTTTTTCATTTTTAGAATCCTTAGATCTGTTGAAGAACTCTTTAGCAGGTGTTTTTCTTTCAGATTTATGTAATTTAGGGATATAAACAAAGTCCGTCGGTGGAAATATGAATACAAGGGCATTTTAGGACGTGGGTATAAAAATTAGTTATTAAAGTTGGGTGAAATAACCAAACAGTCAATTTGAAAAGTATTTTTTTGATTCATGCCCATATAAACAGGATCAAAATGTACAAGTCTTTTTCACCCACGAATTGTTGATTTTGGTCTTTTTAACCAATTTTGTGCAACGGAATTCACTCTTGATCTCATGGAATTGTCTCGTGTAAAGAAGTTGTTTTTACTCGAAAAAGGAGTGGCAGATTATATTTTCATCGCTTACGACGGTGACTCCTTCTTTTGTGGAGTATGGCATGGACCTGTATGCTTCTCAGACTACCATAAATCTTTCCTCGGCACTGCAACTACTGCATGGTGGTCTGATGATTTCAAGCGATTCCGTGAGATTGTACCCATTGATGGTCATCGGATCGATAATAATTTTAGTGACCTTTGTGAAGAAGACCATGATTTATTTTCTGCTGCTACATGAATTTGGTTGGGTAGTTCAATAAGTATCAATGGTGACAAACTTGACATCAATAAACCTTTGTGGTTCTGTGTAAAGACTATGAGTTATTGTTCCATTGGGATTCAAGGAGACCTACCAGATTGTGCACGCACTAAAATAAAGGAGCAAGAGGATGAACTCATAACAAAACTTAAATCTGCAATGACACAAGTAATATGACATTTAGTCAGGATTCTAGATGGTACTCGGAATGAGGGGGTATACTCTGACTTAGATACTTTATTTATTAATGGTAAGTTGCTTTATCTTGACGTATTGAGTGCTTCTTTGACCTTGGTGATTTGGGTTCCACAATATTTTATGAACTTGAGAAAACAAGCTAGTTTTGGAACAGTTAATACCGACGGGAGATGGTTAAATAACATCATTGATACTATAATCTTTTCACCACCTACTGCTGCATCGATGGTCGTGACACTTCTAGATAACACAATTGACGGCAGATGGTATATCGAAAATAGAAGAATTGATTGGTGGATACTGTTCCAAAGCATAAAAGTTGGTACTAGATTCAAGGAGAAACCTTTCAATTGATTGTGTTTTCAAAGGTGTAGCTCGTAATTTGGAAGGTGCACACGCTCTATTTGTAACAGTCGTTACTTGCATGGTTTCCATTACCAACACTAGTGACTTGACTTTTGTCTTTGATCGTGGGAAATTTAAACACAACTCTTCTTATGCTTTGAGACACATTTCTTGGATACTTCGGTTTATGATCTCTCGAGCTACGAGTTTTGTGTTTGATCGTGGTAAGCCGTTAAACGTGGAATCTACAACTTCCATGGAGGAAAAGAACTCATATTCTGTGATGACAACTCGAGGTCTAAAGCAATATATGGAGAGAATCGAGTTCTTTTTACTGATTAACTCGGGGACGAGTTTCTTTCAAGAAGGGGGGACTGATGTGGGACATCTACCTATAACGTGTCAACTATTATAGTTGACTCCTTTTCGGTTGTATCAACAATGATTGTGGATCCCCAGTGTCAGTTTTAGTTTACTTGCTTTACAAGTCTTTACTTTCCTAGTTTAGGTAGAATTCCTTTTTATTATCTTTTTAGTTGGTCATGCTAGCCTATATAAAGGCTAAGCCTTCTTGTTTAGAACACACATTCTGATTATCAATATTATTATCAATTATAATTATTCATCTTGATTGTTTTCAATCAGATTTATCTAAGTTTCTGATGAAACTTAAACTCTCTTCGCATCCCCAGCAACTAGTTTGCTTTCACCCTTATCAGTGTTACATTATTTAGTCATCCAATCTTTTAGAATCTGATTTCAGGTACTATTTCTTTGGTGAATGCGTGGAGAGGGCGTACCAAGTCCAATCGGTATATATACATCTTCGATCGGGCACTTTACTAAATGACTTCATGCGAGCAGTGAACACTCCACTTCCTCTTAGTTCTTCACCTAGTGAATTCTCGGATTCGGAAAAATAGGAAGACAACACAATGGGAGGTGAACCACCTGCTCCAAGAACACTTAAGGAGCTCACTTATACAAACCTTGACCAGCAGCCTTTATGTATTCAGCTGAATGGAACCATTGAATTGAAGCCGCAATTGATTCACTTGTTGCCTAAATTCAGAGGGTTAGCGGGAGAAGATCCTAATCATCACTTGCAACAATTTCACCATGTTGTGACTAGTTTAAAGCAAGTAACTTCAGATGGTGATATGGCTATGATGACAACCTTTCCCTTTTCACTTATAGACTCTGCAGGAGATTGGTTGTACTATTTACCCCCTGGAAGTATAACCACATGGAATGTGATGAAAAAATTGTTCCTTGAAAAGTATTTTCCAGCATCAAATACAGCAGTAATTCGCAAGGAAATTTGTGGTATTATGCAAGTATCCGGAGAGACTCTCTATGAGTATTGGGAAAGGTACAAGAAAATTCTAGCTAGCTGTCCACACCACCAAATCAGCGATCAACTCGTCATTCAGTATTTCTATGAGGGGTTGCTTCCTAATGAGAGACATTTGATCGATGTCGCAAGTGGTGGTGCACTCACCAATAAGACCATTGCTGAAGATACAAGCTTTTTAGAGAACCTGGCCGCGAACACGCAATAATTCTAAACTAGAGGTGAACCAATGGTAAGGAAAGTGAATGAAGTTGGCGATTCTTCACATTTGGAACATAGGATGAGTAACATGGAGATGATTATGCAACAAATAGCAGCGGCTGTAATACCATCATACACCGAAGAAGTTGAGAAAGCAAGTGTTATGTACCAAAAACAGCAACAACCTAGATATGACCCGTATTCCAGCACATATAATCCGGGTTGGCGAGATCATCTTAATTTCAGCTACGCCAACAAGCAAGCTGCAGTTTCTAATCCTCCTTTCAATCAACAAGGTGGGTACCAATTCTTGCAAAGGCCGTAACAAGAAGCTCAAGGCATGAGTATAGATGACAAGTTGAATCTTATTCTCAACACAATGGCCCAAGATAAGCAAAAGACGGAGATGGCTATGAAGGACATGCAAACATAAATGGGTCAACTAGATACTACCGTGAGCAAATTGGAAGCACAAGCAGCTGGAAAACTTCCTTCGCAACCATTGAATCACATCGAGAATGAAAATTCTATTGAATTACGAAGTGGAAAGCAAATAGAGAAACCGGCAACATCACGGAGTCCCATGAACATGATTTAGAGAAAGAAGTGGACGAAGTAGTCCCTTAAAAGGATGATTCGGTAACAAATTCTAACTCTAAACCTCTTGTTTCTACTTATGTTACTCCTCCACCTTTTCATAGCATGTTTGCAAAGTCAAAGAAGGGGACGTTGGACAAAGAGATTTGGGGAATCTTCAAGAAGATCGAAGTGAACATTCCATTAATTGAGGCGATAAGGTAGGTTCCTCGTTATGCAAAGTTCTTGAAGGAATTGTGCACTAACAAGCACAAATTGACCGGTAATGAGGTAATGAGTGTGGGGGAGAGTGCTTCGACATATCTTAAAAAGAAACTCCCACCTAAATTGAAAGACCCCGGCAGTTTTACTATACCTTGCACAATTGGTAAAACAAGGTTTACAAAAGCTTTGCTAGATTTAGGAGCATCTAATAGTGTTATGCCTGCTTCAATTTATGAATCCTTAAATCTTGGTCTTCTCAAAAGTACCGGCGTAGTTATTCAACTTGCCGATAGATCTAATGTTTACCCGAAAGGGGTTGTTGAAGATGTTTTGGTGCAGGTTAATGAGCTTATATTTCCTGTAGACTTCTATGTTCTTGATATGAGTGATGAAAACTCATTCTCGTCTACACCTTTGCTGTTGGGTAGACCATTTATGAGAACCGCTAGAACTAAGATTGATGTCTATGAAGGAACCTTGACAATGGAATTCGATGGAGAGGTCGTGCGTTTCAACATCTTTGAGGTGGTGAGATATCTGAGTGATGTGCACTCATGTTTTGCTGTTGAGGAGTCTAACGCTGGCTAAGAATGCAAGCGAGATGAAAGTCGGGCTGACGAATTTAAACCAAGTGCTAAATGGGAGGCAACCCACTGGTTTTATGTATCTATCTCTATCTTTTTATTTCTTAAGTCTTTTATCTTTATTTTTCTTATTTTGGATATTTGCATATCAAAAATCCAACTTTTAGATATTTTTTAACAATTTAGAATGAACACTAGCCTTTCTGAGTAGATGGATTTTTTTATTGATGATGAGGTATATATTGGCTAAGTTGGGATTAGATGCCAACTAAATAGCTTGTTTAGTTTTCATCCTTTATTGTTCAGAAGTATCTATAAGTTGGAGTATCAGTTTTGTAGTTATATTCCTACTAGTAAATGACCCGTGCCGTAACGACCCGGAGGTTAATGAGTGATCGTTGAAGTTTTTCCTTTTCTATAAAAATCTTTTAGATGGATAATATTTTTAATTTTTCCCTCACAGTGGGTTTTAGATCCACTCTTTGCTGAGGTCCATATACACGTGGATACTAATTTTAAGTTATGGATGATTTTACGTCCGTACCATAGGAGTTGCATGATAACTACCAAAAATGTCCGTGTTTTAATCATTCCATATATATAATGGGTTAGACCTTGACCATTTTTTATATACGATAAATAATTCGTTTTCGTAATTGTATCTTGAAAAGACGAGGGTACCCAAATATACCACAATCTTAAACTTTTCCACCTATAAGTCCTCTTACCGAAAGTGATTGTCTATGGACTGAGTCGAGACAATACAACGAATCGGTATTCACACTTTGTGTGATCGTCTATGTATACAAGATCGAGAAATTACAACAATCAAAGTGTGATTACTTGATAATAGGTTCGGCCTTAACCAAACCTTATAGGATCACTATCAAGTAATATGGAGTTAACGTTTGTGTAATTTACTTTAAATTATAATAACAACAATTATAATTGCGGAAAACAAAAGTAAATGACACATCAAGATTTTGTTAACGAGGAAACCGCAAATGCAGAAAACCCTCAGGACCTAGTCCAGAATTGAATGCTCTTAGAATTAAGCCGCTATAAAAAATCAAACCAACTTCGTATAGTTGAGACCAAGCAACTAAAACTATAGTTCACCTAGTTTCTTCAGTATCCCTGCGCTTCCGACATTCGATAAGTGTACGCACTGGAACAATTCCTTTAGTTCGTATTCCAAACAGTAAAGGAACAACAAATCTGTTCGGTAACAACTCTATTCAATCCCAGTGATATAAGTTATACAAAGGGTCTTCTGTTTAATCCAATAAACTCCTTTGTTGGGTTTAGATCTATCCATCCAACAACTACCAAAGTAACATAGTTTAGATTTTGCAATCAAATATAAGATCTACCAAGATACTATATAGTGATGCCGATCTACGCAACTAATCAATCAAATCTATCAAAGATAAACCGATTATAGTTGGATCCCAGCCGATCAAGTTTTTTGCACACCAAAGATTATGAAACCAATAAGAAATCTTCTTAAATCTTCAATAAACACCTGCACACCATAACTTGAATCTCTTGTAATCAATCACGCACAGAATGGAGTCTGTTAACAATGGATTATCACAAGACGTCTTTAGATCTACAAACAGTTCTAAAGATCCCGTCGACACTTCGATCTAGTTTGAGTGAATCTTATATCAGAAGAGAAGATTCTCAAGAATAAAAAAACTAGGTGCAATCAAAGTTCAACAACCGTTAGTCAATCAAATCAAATCGAAAACTAATAATACTGCAATTATCTAGTTTCCCACAAACGGTACTCGTAGAGCTTCTTGATCCCACAGAAGTCTTTAAACGAGCAGTCGTAAGAGATTTCGCCTAATTAGGGTACTTTCCTCTCCGAATAGACGGCTCCACCAGTAACAACACAACAAGGTATTTTTTCTGGCTCTTAGGATAGTTTGCTCGAAATGCAAACTTGGGTATTTATAGACCAAGGAAGTTTGGACACCAAGAAATTTCCAAAACCGAATATTCTCAAGATATGCAATATATTTCCAAAAACGGTTTTCATAATTCCTGGAAATGCTCTGTCCAATATTACCGAAAATCTCACTATAAAATCTCCAATTAGTAAATACACATTACCAATTTTTATTTTCCAGAGATATGTATTTAATTGCTGGTAATTAAAATCATATTAAACTAACAACCTTAATTAAAAGATTCTTAATTTATTTCGGTCCGGGATCTCCTTGAGTTATTAAGGAACATCTTTGAACAATAAAAGATAAGAGTTACTGAACATGTTCAAAGTATGTCAACATCTTGTTTTTCTTTGTAAATCCTTTTTCATATTTAAAATCATGGAACCGATTATAGCACACTTCCAAACAAGTTTAGAATTGGTTCATCTGTATTCCAAGAACAACTATGTGATTGATCAAATATCAATACACAAATCATGGGTTTACGGTTCTACCAAACACAAGGATCGGTTTTACCTTAATATGGTTACTGGGACCGGTTACATAAGTTACCAGGGTTAGTTACATCAATTACAAGGACCGGTTACCATATTCTCATGGTATTACTTGTGATCGGTTACACTAGTCACTAAGATCTGTTACACCAATTACCAGGACCGGTTGTGCCAATTACAAGGATCGATTACACAACTCTTTTGTGATTGGTCATACCAATTACCAGGATCGGTTACACCAATTACAAATATCGATCATACCATCTTAGGTGATTACTTAGGATCGGTTACGCTAATAAAAGTCATACCAATATATAAGTCAGGCATTGTGACTAGTTTTACCAAGACACATAACAAGTTATGATCGGTTCTACTAACTCACACATATTGGTAATTCAAAGATATGCAACGAATAACAATACCAATAAGCCTATCGATTTCCCTTTCGATTCATAAAACAAGTTCATGAATGTACTTCCTTTAAACGAATGTAAACATTGTTTCCTAGGATGAAATCTTCACCTTTACCCATACACATAATCACAATAACATTCATACGATTATATCGATGTCTTATATACGAAGTTCAAAAGAGAAGCGTTATACTTCGTATTCTAATTCCTTAATAATATGTCTACTAGAGTATAATCATTCACAACTTCACGGTTATGTTTTTTATATAGCATGACTTGAAAGATACGTTGGGAATGAAACAGTTCAAGTCAAAATATTACTAACCTCAAGAGGAAGGATGACGTCGTCGATGTAGCTTGTTACTTCTTCACATTCTTCAAGTCTTCGAGTAATACTTGTATGTCTCATAATCTAATCTTTCTATCCCAACCTATACGAAGTTGTCTCTAGTATGTAATCAAGCGACTCTTTAATTGAGTTTTGATTCACTAATATATGACAACCAAACTTGAAATACCAATGCTTGGTGGGTTCAACCGAGCTATGCTCTAACAATCTCCCCCTTTGTCAATTTTAGTGACAAAACTCTTAATATATATGGATAAACAAATTACAAAAATTCATTATACATACGCTTGATTCCAAGTTTCAATAACACAATAACCTGCATATATTCAATCCATAAATGCCTCTGTTGATATTTAAATAACAAAGTTAATACTCCCTCCTAAAGGTACGATAGGTATATTTTCAATCCGCACATCTTTGTTATTTCCCTTTTGTAGTCCAAACTACAATCATCATATGATATGTTTATCCCCCTTAGTCAATGCTTTACCCTTTCGTTAGATATAACGTTTAAGCATAATTTTCCTTTCCTAAGTGATTAAAAATCACTTGTTTACTCCATATATTTCTCCCCCCTTTTGTCACAAAATGACAAAGGTCCGAGCAAATACCAAAACCGAAAGGATCTTACAAATCTAAAAGAATTGTACAACCTATATGATTAAAGCACGAAGGTTTCACATACCATTTTAGATAACCAATATCAAAACCGAAGAAATTTTCCCTGATAGTTTAACAAATTGACTAGGAAACTTAGTTCCCTTGCTAAACCGATTGCACAAATACAATCACTTATTTCGATAAGACCAAAATAAAGATCAGAATTAACTTTATTTTTCTCATCAGGCTCTAATTATTTAGACAATAACTTACACCTTACACTTTAGACAAGACAAGTACTAGGGTAGTTAACTAATATTTCTTGTCAAGGCATTCGATTAGATTTGAATAACCGAATCCTTTACTTTGATAAGTCTAACTAAGATCAGAATTAACTTAGTTTCTCTTATCCGGAATCGAATTGGACTAAACAAATGATCCCGTATTTTGTTAATCCATAAACAATACATACAAACCAAATAAATTTACTTGCACAATTATTTCTCTTAACCGGAAGCAATTGAAACAAATATAGACATTAAAGCACCGCAATTGCACCGAAATTTCGTTAAGTCTAAAACAATCCAAAAAATAAAGAAAGATATCAAACCAGTTTTTTTTAACCGGAAACAATTGAATCACACACACATACATCCATACACACATAATGGAATAAACATCAGTTGTACTGAATTTTGTTAAGCAAAAGCAAAATATATGCAATAAATTCAATCTTTTCTTAAACAGGAAAACGATTAACTAACAAATTCGTTACCTCAGATTCCGCATCCTATTCTCCCCAGAAAGATATATCATTAAGCGCAATTTCAAGTTAGAACTCTCCCTCATTGTGTTGTCATCCTCTCGCAAGAACAAGAGAACAACAACAAAAGCAACCTTTACCAGAGAAAGGTTGAATCGGTTTTAACTAATGCGTGCCAATAGCAAAAGTTGAAAACCCGAAACACATATGCTTTTATTTTAAACACAAATTGTTTCAACATATTGTGCCTTTTTCACATATGAGTTTTGATCGGAACACCTTATGGTCCTTTGATAAAGCCTACCAACATGGGCTAGAACTTAATCCCGCTAAATCAAAAAGCCACACAAACTATAAGGTTTCACTCATCATATGAGATCGAATATTAAGGTTAAGAAAACCGAAATCAAACATCCCATAAACACATAGCAATAATATAAAGCATTAAAGCACAGGCTATGTAATCGAAAAACTATCACAAGAAAAATTATAAAATAATAATTTTATTCATAAATAGATAGTTTTATTCAGAAATAAACCTTACACAATAATTGAAATAATCAAAAACTGATGTCTATTTTGTTGCAACTTAGTCCTTCATATCAGAGGTAGAGGAAGGCAGATTATTACTTTTAGTCTTCAGCTGTGAATTTCTTCAAGTAGATAACCTTGTTGCTTGACCAGTATTTCTTGCAGTTGAGAAGTTTTTGTGAAGGATTCTGCAAGAACATGTAATTTTGTCTTTGATTGAACACAGAAGTGTGTCAATGCTTCAATCCACTGATATTTCTTCAGCATATTCTCTCTTTCCTTCTTGCTAAGCCAATCTCTCTTTTTGATTTTTCTCTTTGAATTCTCAATATCAAGAGAAGGTCCAAACTTATTCTTAGAGTGATCTTTCAGATCCAGTACTCTATCAAGAGAAGACATTGGATCCTGACTCATTGTTGGACAAGGAATGACCAAAGAGAAGAAGAATCCTTTTTCTTTTATATTTTTCATACTTCCAAAAATATAATATTCCTATAAATACGAATATCTTAAATATATTTTCAATTTTTTTTTTGATTTTATTCCCATAATTTACACAAAAGTGCCTTGAATTTTTACTTCCTCACACACAGATTCGGCACACAAGGTGAGGATGTAATTCTAATACCGATCAGGTGGTATTAGTGTGAGATTTTCTCTCATTATGGGAATTAGAACAAACAGTGTGTTCTTGATCTAGTATTGTATGGAAAAAAAAATTATTGTTACTTCGGAATAACGAAGTATCTTGAGATTGACTGGAGTTGCATATGCAACTTTTAGCTATTTTGCTCTTTGAGACAGTTCTGCATTTAGTCTTATATTTCCTTTTGCCATTAGATGATTTATTAATATCGGAAGACATGTCCATTCTTAAAATGGTTAAATCACTATTGGAGGAGGAGGGAATATTGACAACTAATGCAATATTAGTTGTTTCCTCTTCTTCAGAATCATATGAATTAGAGGTCTCATCTAGAGTTACCGCCATTGCCTTGCTCCCAGTGTATTTCCTAAGATTAGGACAGTCTTTAGCCATATGACCAAAACCTTAACACTTAAAGCACTGAGGTTGATATCCATCATCTTCTTCTTGATCTTTCTTGTTCTTGACAGAAACTCGATCATGGGGTCGAGAAGATCGATGAGTATCTTTTATGAATCTCTTATTTCTTTTCTTCAAGAGATCTCAAAACTGTCTAGTGATCAATGATAATGAATGTTCAACTTCATCATCAGAATTTTCTGCAATCAGTTCATCAGAATCATCCATTAATATATGCTTTTCCAATGATGCTTTAGGAAATTTTGCATCCTTAAAAGCGATTCCTTTAGCTTGAATAGACTGTGATTCATGATCAAAGATCTTCAATTTTCCAATGAGAGTGCTTCGTGAGAGGGTTGAAAGATCATTTGCTTCTATAATTGCATGCTTCTTAGATTCGTATCTAGATGGCAACGATCTGAGAATTTTTAATACTATATCTTTTTCAGAAATAGTCTTTCCAAGTGAGAAAGAAGTATTAAATATCTCAGAGAGTTTAATATGAAACTCTTAAAAAGTATCGTTGTCATCCATTTGAAGGTTTTCCCAATCAGACGTAAGAGTTTGAAGTCTAGCTTCTTTCTCTGATGTATTTCCTTCGAATACGATCTGAAGATTATCCCAAGCTTCATTTGAAGTTTGGCATGTTGATACATGATGTTGTAGATCACGACTTACAGCATGTATAATAGCATTCAAACCATCTGAATTCTGCTTTGCAAAAGCCTTTTCTTCGTTAGAGTAATCTACTAAGCGTTTAAACTCAGTTTTCGAATTTTATATTTTCGGGCGATTATAACCATCGACGACTAATAGCCAAGTATTAAAGTCTCTTGATTGAAGAAAAGATCTCATAGCAGATTTCCACAATAGATAGTTTGTTCCGTCAAATCTTGGCGGTACGTTAACTGAAATCGATTCATGTGAAATCGAGTTCATTTCTTATAGGTTGGATCGCACCAAACACAGATTGTTAGATCTTTTCGTGTTTTCCTACTCTGATACCAATTGAAAAGACGAGGGTACCCAAATATACCACAATCTTAAACTTTTCCACCTATAAGTCCTCTTACCGAAAGTGATTGTCTATGGACTGAGTCGAGACAATTCAACGAATCGGTATTCACACTTTGTGTGATCGTCTATGGATACGACATTGAGACAATACAACAATCAAAGTGTGATTACTTGATAATAGGTTCGGACTTAATCAAACTCTATAGGATCACTATCAAGTAATACGGAGTTAACGTTTGTGTAATTTACTTTAAATTATAATAACAACAATTATAATTGCGGAAAACAAAAGTAAATTACACAGCAAGATTTTTTTAACGAGGAAACCACAAATGCAGAAAAACCCCGGGACCTAGTCCAGAATTGAATACGTTCAGAATTAAGCCGTTATACAAAATAAAACCAACTTCGTATAGTTGAGACCAAGCAACTAAACCTATAGTTCACCTAGTTTCTTCAGTATCCATGCGCTTCCGACATTCGATAAGTGCATGCACTGGAACAATTCCTTTAGTTCGTATTCAAACAGTAAAGGAACAACAAATCTGTTTAGTAACAACTCTATTTAATCCCAGTGATATAAGTTAAACAAAGGCTCTTCTATTTAATACAATAAACTCCTTTGTCGGGTTTAGATCTATCTATCCAACAACTACCAAAGTAGCAGAGCTTAGATTTTGCAATCAAATATAAGATCTACCAAGATACTATATAGTGATGCCGATCTATGCAACTAATCAATCAAATCTATCAAAGATAAACTGATTATAGTTGGATACCAGCCGATCAAGTTTTGTGCACACAAAAGATTATGAAACCAATAAGAAATCTTATTAAATATTCAATAAACACCTGCACACCATAACTTGAATCTCTTGTGATCAATCACGCACAGAATGGAGTCTGTTAACAATGGATTATCACAAGACGTCTTTAGATCTACAAACAGTTCTAAAGATCCCGTCGACACTTCGATCTAGTTTGAGTGAATCTTATATCAGAAGAGAAGATTCTCAATAATAAACAAACTAGGTGTAATCAAAGTTCAACAACCGTTAGTCAATCAAATCAAATCGAAAACTAATAATACTGCAATTATCTAGTTTCCCACCAACGGTACTCGTAGAGATTCTTGATCCCACAGAAGTATTTAAACGAGCGGTCGTAAGAGATTTCGCCTAATTAGGGTACTTTCCTCTCCGAATAGATGTCTCTACCAGTAACAACACAACAAGGTAGTTTTGCCGGCTCTTAAGATAGTTTTATCGAAATGCAAACTTGGGTATTTATAGACCAAGGAAGTTCGGACACCAAGTAATTTCCAAAACCGAATATTCTCAAGATATGCAATATATTTCCGAAAACGGTTTTCATAATTCCTGGAAATGCTCTTTCCAATATTACAGAAAATCTCACTAGAAAATCTCAATTAGTAAATGCACATTACCAATATTTATTTTCCAGAGATATGCATTTAATTGCTGGTAATTAAAAGCATATAAAACTAACCATCTTAATTAAAAGATTCTTAATTTATTTCGGTCCGGGATCTCCTTGAGTTATTAAAGAACATCTTTGAACAATAACAGGTAAGAGTTACTGAACATGTTCAAAGTATGTCGACATCTTTTTTTTCTTTGTAAATCCTTTTTCATATTTACAATCATGGAACCGATTATAGCACACTTCCAAACAAGTTTAGAATTGGATCATCTGTATTCCAAGAACAACTATGTGATTGATCAAATATCAATACACAAATCATGGGTTTACGGTTCTACCAAACACAAGGATCGGTTTTACCTTAATATGGTTACTGGGACCGGTTACATCAGTTACCAGGGTTGGTTACATCAATTACCTGGACCGGTTACCATATTCTCATGGTATTACTTGTGATCGGTTACACTAGTCACTCGGATCGGTTACACCAATTACCAGGACCGGTTGCGCCAATTACAAGGATCGTTTGTACAACTCTTTTGTGATTGGTCATACCAATTACCAGGATCGGTTACACCAATTACAAATATCGATCATACCATCTTAGGTGATTACTTAGGATCTGTTACACTAATAAAAGTCATACCAATACATAAGTCAGGCATTGTGACTAGTGTTACCAAGACACATAACATGTTATGATCGGTTCTACTAACTCACACATATTGGTAATTCAAAGATATGCAACGAATAACAATACCAATAAGCCTATCGATTTCCCTTTCGATTCATAAAACAAGTTCATGAATGTACTTCCTTTAAACGAATGTAAACATTGTTTCCTAGGATGAAATCTTCACCTTTACCCATACACATAATCACAAACGCATTCATATGATTATGTCGATGTCTTATATACGAAGTTCAAAAGATAAGCGTTATACTTCGTATTCTAATTCCTTAATACTATGTCTACTAGAGTATAATCATTCACAGCTTCGCAGTTATGTTTTCAATATAGCACGACTTGAAAGATACGTTGGGAATGAAACAGTTCAGGTCAAAATATTACTAACCTCAAGAGGAAGGATGATGTCATCGATGTAGCTTGTTACTTCTTCACATTCTTCAAGTCTTCGAGTAATACTTGTATGTCTCATAATCCTAATCTTTCTAGCCTAACCTATACGAAGTTGTCTCTAGTATATAATCAAGCGACTCTTTAATTGAGTTTTGATTCACTAAAATATGACAACCAAACTTGACATACCAACGCTTGGTGGGTTCAACCGATCTATGCACTAACATATCTCTTATTAAAATTACATTTCACTTAGTTGACAACAAGCATTCGATTAATAAAGCTAAATTACATTGAAAGCTCCAACATTTCAGTCTATTTAGTAATTCCTCAGGCACAACGCACAAATAAAAATGACTAACGCCAAAAATTTAGATGACCGCTAAACAACACTCTGTAACGGCACTGAGTCTTGGTAACTCTTTCAAAAGAAAAACCACCAATATATCTCATTTGTAGATGCCTTAATACCTCAGATAGGGCCAATGTGCCCCTTTCCATCACCTCAGAAAAGTAAACCAATTAGTCCAATAAGACAGATATTTACATAAACGTCCCATATATAGACTACACTACTCAGTTTGCATTAAAAATTTAAAAACATCCTTCTAAAAAAGCTGAAACATCAAATACCTCCGAATTTCCTAGAAAAACTAATTTGGAATCACTTCACAAACTACTCCTAAAAATATCTCCATCCATATACCTCCGTACAAATAAGTTGAATGGGAAAGTCTATAGATATATCTCTAGCATTAGTAAGGGAAAGCATTTGAAATGCTGCACATCAGTTTAAAATGAGGTCATTGTTGCCAGACATATTGGTGGCGCTTTATATTCCTATTAGACCACCAAAAGCAAGGGGTTTTCCAAATTTGAGAGAGATGAACAAATGTGGTTGCACTTGTGACTTCCTCATACCCCCTGCAAAACAAAGACATAGATTTACTACAAAAATTCGAACACTTAAAAAAGTTTTAACATTCGTAAACCCCATAAAGAGACTACACTTCCCCGTTATTGTGAACATGTGACAAACAACGAATTTTTGGAACAATAGTCTGACAGGCAACATAGAAAGTGAAGTTTTAGTATTGGAAAATTTAACAATGTTTCAAGAAAGGTCTTCTTTCAACTGCATATCTTACTTAATGTTTCTCTTCCCCATAATCCTACATAATAAGTGAATTAAATACAACCTCTTTAGAGAAAGCAATCTACAGATAAATATGGTATTACTGGTGTTGATGGTGGTTTTTAGTATAGGGCGAAAACTGTAAAAGTCTGTCTACCTGACCCGGCATCAGAAGTAGTAGACCTTGATATGTCTATATTCCGCAAGGAATTTGAAGAATATATGAAAATTTGATGAGTGCCTATGTCTCTCTTCATATTATATCAAAACTCAAGCTCCTAGATGAATTGTTCACTAGTATAGAGCCTAATGAGTATTTAAGCTCCTAACTGCATTACTCACTAATGCCGGAGCCTGCTGAGTATCTATTCTATGACATGTTCCCCAGCCGAACTCTTGATATTGACATGACATGAAAATTAATGTTATCTCGCAGCAGAGTAACATGAATTTCCCAAAGTGTCAGGATTAAGATATGCATGAAAGTACTCAATTAGAGACACGCAAAGTTATGCTGCCCTCTGAAATATAATTAGTGATTTTGTATGAACGCACAAAATTCACCAGAAATTGATTGATTTTGTGTCATCCCACAAAATTCAATCTTTCTAACCTAATTTTACTAATTTACAAAAACTAGGTATTTTTTGCGTCCTACGCAATATCTCGAACCCTATTGGTCGAGACCAAACCTAGGTAAGCTAGGAAATTAATCCGCCATGGACTAGTAGAAGAAAAATCCTACCAAAAGTAGAAAACAAAAAATAAAGAGGAGCTGCAGCAAGTAAAAGAGGCAGCAAAGGGAGGCGTGGACACGCTACTTGGTCGACCGATCTGGTCCAGCAGGAGCCACCCGTGGCCGATCGGCCACGCTCCATGTTTCCGCTTACTGGCCCCCCTTTCCCATCGACCAATCGGATCGCTTTAAATGCGCAACATGCACTTTCAATTAAAAGTGGAAGTTGGTTGGTTGACGTACTTAATTCCTTAAGGAATTGGACATAGGCTTCCCATGTCAGTCTCAAAACGATCACGACCGTACATTTTGGCTGGTCGATTTATCAAGTCTATCCACCTCCTAACATGGTCGGACAAGCACTATCATGCACACCGGCGAGCCCACTAGTGCTTAGGCCAATCAAAATCCTTCCAACTCGCAAGCGGAGCCATTAAACGATTACCCAAAGTGGGTTGGTCGTGTGAGTTACAAAACCCTAATTTATGTTAGCAGCAGTATATTGCTGCCGCAAAACGATCTTGGACGCCCAACTTCTCCAGACGGATTGACCGGCCTAGATTCAATATTAATCAACGGGCAAGGTGCGGATACACTCACCAGCGTCCCGGCTATTGTGCTGGTCGATCGAATAGCTCCCAGCATGCGGCTAACACCAAAAACTGTTAGCCCAAAGTAGGTTGGCCACACGGCTATTAAACCTTAAATTGAATTAACGGAAGTATGTAACTTCCGCAAATCATCTCGGCCGCCCAACTTCACTAGCCGAATCAACCGGCCTAGATCTAATTTTAGGGGACCAATGAGACATCTCCGTGATCACCGGCGACCCCTTTTCCATAAGGAACAATCGGCCAAGCCGCGGTCTGCCTGTATGGCTCCTAAATGATTTCCCAAAAATGGCTAGTCGCGTTGCCAATAGGAATTTTAATAAATTCAGCAGCAGCCGTTAAATGTCGCAAATCATCTCGGCTATCCAACTTCGCTAGCCGAATTGGCCGGCCTAGATCAAATCTTAGGCGACCAATAAGATGTCCATGTGGTCACCAGTCGTCACTCTCCTATAAGGACCGGTCGGCCTACCTTTGGCGCGCATGAATGGCTCCCAGCAGCTTCTCGAAAATGGTCGGTCATGCTCCTTTTAAGACATTAGGCTCCGCGACTAACTTAAACAAGCCTTACACAACGATGCTTCATGAGCATCGATTATTTTAATCTGCTTGCTTAAAAGCGATATTTTATATGCATCGATTGCAATCGATATTTTATAAATAACGATTTCACAAATAATTTAATTATTTAACCATAGAGCATTACATGCTATTTCCTACGGCAAGTTTCACAACTTGACTTGTAGCATATTATCACCCGCCGCCTAGCTCGCACGTGATTGGTCAAAGTAGTTAGGTCTTACAAACAAGACCCACTCAACAATTTTCTACGCATACATTTTCTTATAAAATACTCGAGACATCAAACATGTCACAAACTGGGGGATGCTCACCGAGGTATTGGTTTGGCGGTTTACAGCATGCGGCGTGCAACGCGTCCATTACGAGAAAGTGTAAGGAAAGGGCGGACGGTTGATAGCAGTAAGAGAGTAGTGGGTGTAAGGCTGACCAGTCTTCCCTCATGAAGGAAACATGATGGTCACCACTTTTTACACAACCCCACTTCTCCACTACTTAACTGTCTCCACTTCCTATGAGAGATCAGGGTTCTCTCAATCATGACTTGTATAAATAGGTTTTCAACTTGTTTCGACAAAGGACAGGTGTTATCAATAAAAGTATCCAGAAAAACACCGAGAACTAATAGCTTACATTCTGCAAGCCAGTTCAATATTCTGATACAAGTCATAAACAGCCACACCTTCAGAGTTAAGCATTCTAATCTCAACACCTTATTTGCTTCCCTCCCTAAGATCAACCCTTCTCCTTCATTTTGTGACCGAAGCAAGACTGGAACGACCATTTCTTGGTTTAGGCCAGGATTGTACGGATTGATCTCTCGAATCTAAAGTATTCTCGTGCAGTGTATTTGTTTAGGGTTTAGATTCGTTTCTCGGCGGCACACCCAAATTTACCTTTTCCAGCAGAATCAGTTTTTACCCCAAAACAATTGGCCGTAAAAATAATTGATACAAATGATAACATTTAATTGGAGTCTTACTGTTTTGGGAGCAATTGACTCATACACCGAACTAAGATCTAGAACACGAAGTCTACAATGAGATTCTCGGTATATTAGAAACTTATTTTAGAACTAATTCAAAAACTAACGATAGATACATCATCATATAAAGAAAAATGGTACATGCGCACAATAAATGTTACCATAGTCGAACTTGTGTTTGTAATTTCAAAATAATACAACACAGAAATTTTGCATAACATATTCGTGACCTCTTAAAGCCTTTAACATTCATCCTCATTGAGCCTTCAGCCTTATGCACCTAAACATTGGCTCTCTTTATTATGGTGGATTAGGAAACAGGTATTCTACTGTCTACATAAAAAATAGGAAACTACTGATGTGAAAGAGTCCTCAAAACTTCGATGCTACAAATTTCTAGTATATGACCCGATGAAATGCATCAAAGAGTTTAAATCGACTCAAGGATGCCTAATTAAGTAAAGATAAATAGACGGAGTACCTCTCCCATCCTAACTACGTTCAAGGTAATTGCGCCGAAAATACGCTAGACTTCACTATCCAGCGTAGCAAATACGGTGTTCACGCCACGGTTTATCACTTCAAAGCGAAAAAGGTACCTGCATAAAGTTAGTTTTTGGGTGGTCAGTATTTGATTACCCATGAACAATGAGGGAAAAGGAATTTCATAATCAAACAAAAGGAAATATAAATAATTCGGTGGGTGGTAGACCTAAATAAAACAGAAAGAATTCTAGGTCTAAAAGAGATAATGAGAGAAAATTGCTTTTGTTCATATGGTTGCTTTTTTCTAAGGTTTAGAATGACTAAGAGTGATCCAATAAATTTCATAAGCGAGATAGTGGTAAATCACCTACCAGTAGGTCAGCTCCTTCATCAAAACAATATTACATGACATGTGAGTTGTTAGTCTGGATAGACAAATCTGTCGATATTTTTACAAATGAATACAACCAACAAAAAAACAACAGAAGCATAGCAATAGCGATAATCACCAATGGTAAAATAATCAGTTACCTGTAAAATGACAGGGAAAATGTTTCTCTGGTAAACCCTCCCGAGACTATAACTCGACCACTAGAGCCACCTAGGGGTTTAAAGGCTTGTTGCATACGCTAAGTGCAATCGTGATGCCTGCGACAGTGAGTTAGGATTTTTATTTTATTTTAGATTTTCTCGAGGACTAGCAAATAATAAGTTTGGAGGTTTTTGATAGACGCATTTATGTGTCTATTTTGATCTCAGTTATGTATTTTGTTAGTGCTCATTTTTGTACGTATTGTGTTTTTTTATGTCTTTGTAGGTGTTTCCGGAGAAATAAGCTTTTATGGAGAAAGTTGCTCGAAAAGTGGCATTTTGACCACCGGAGAAAATTACTAAAGGCACCCCAGATATGCGTTGAAGGCACCCAGAGGAGTTGGTAAAGGCAACACAGGAAAATTACTATTTACGCCCAAATATTATTATTTGCACCCAATAGGAAAGTGATAAAAGGACCCCCATTTCTGCTAAGGGGCAACCATCTTCTACATTCAAATTCTCAAAATTGGTGGGAAATGTGAACAGCGAAGGTTAAGAATTAGGGTTGGATTTTTGGGCACGATTGAAGGAGATTCAATCGCTAATTTTTATTGGTATGGATTGGGTTGAGCATAACAGGCCTAGTATAGGTGTCCATATCGATTAATTTGGGCCATATCATCAAGGAAGGAGGAATCATTCTCGGTAAAGAAGTTACGGGAAGTTCTAGTATTTTTGGAAGTTACATGGGATAATAGGGGATATTATACTTTTTCAAGTCGTATCTGTTAATAATAGTAGAGTTTTGAAGAGTTTGGAAAGAACTGAAACACGAAAGGAAGTTGGCAGAGAAAATCCCGGGTGCGAAGGGAAAGAGGAGATTAAATCGAGTTTTTAGGGTTGTTGTTGCTATATAAATAGGTGTTGGGAGTCAGAGGCGAGGTACGTACACTTAGGGGAGACTTTGGGGTAGAGCAGAGACCGAAGAATCGAAGAATCAGAAGTTGCAGGAAGTAGTTATGTTGTTGCACAGCTCAAGAACACGAAGAACATTAGACTCACATAGTCTTTCGCAGAAGCAGTCTTATATTCAACTACAAAACCTTTTATCGTTTCTGACTGTAATTGTTTTAGACTTTCAGCGACTATTATTTTTCTAAAAGACTTTTTGTAACTACAGCTCATCCTTTTCAATAAAAACACCTTTGGATCTATGAATTATTATTTTGAATGTGTTTTAAGAATGAGGAGCTAAACCCCAACACTGGGATGACGGAGGAAGCCATGTTTCACAATTGTTTGGTAATTATAATTGATTCTTATGACTTTTTGCATTGATTTTTAATCGACTTATGATTTTCATTGATTATTTGTGATTTTGTTTGATAGTGTATGCTTAGTCTAAGAACTCTTGATGCACTATGCTTATGATTTACATCTAATGCTTTATAAAAATCTACTTTTGGCAAAGAAACAGAGTCTACAAAAATGCTAAAATTGTTATGAATCATTGTATGAACCAATTGATTGTGAAGTTTGGTGGAATCCTAAGTCCCAGTCTCTCCTAATATTGATATCATCTTCGTTTATTTGCTATTTTAATCGGAATATTAGTCTAAAATCAATCTTTACACGTCCGAGTTGAACGAACTTTTACTAGTACTTTCTACAACTTGTTAAAATTACATCACCAGACCAATTAGACTAATCGGAGTATATATATATAAAGAATTGAAAAAATAAATAATAAAAAAATAGATTGACACTTGGATAGCAATATGTGTGTGTTCTCCCTGTCTCCGTCGCCTAAACAAGAGTGGAATGCAGGATCCATGGGAATTACCATGTAATCTGCTGACAAGAAGCATGCGTTTGGATCTGAAAGATCCAATCATGTTGTCAATTCTAAAAATAAAAAAAAAAAAAAAAAAATTGATATTGTTATTTTTTGATTAATAAATCGACCGTTGGTTCCCTCGTATATGCCAACTGGGTTGATCTAGAATTAGGATTATCGACTGCTGGTTCCCGTGTATATACCAGTTGAGTTGATATTAGTATTTAGACCAGTATCTCAATCCATTAGGATTCATAGGTTCATTTTGGCAGTGACCTTCAGACAGATATGGGAAACATCGTTCACTTTGGTCAACATTCGCAAACATCCATCTCTATATCCATCTTCTTAATCTATTCATGTGTAATTGTGGTTAGTTAGATTCCGAGTATTTTGGTTTGTTCGACTTTCTGAGTATAGCTTTGTTTATATATGAATTGGATTCGCATCAGGGTACTTCCTCCTGTAATCATTTTGGATGCGTTCATAGATTCTTCACAGGTAGTTGGAAATTGGAGTAAAAGGTTTTGTAGGTACACCTCTTGTAAACCTTCACAAGACTAAAACTCGTCCGCTAGGGACACCTAGGAGTTTAAAGGCTTGTTATACATGCTAAGTGCGACCATAGCCTCGACGAAACAGAGTTGTTGTATTTTGGTTTTGTTTTGTTTGATCGAGTACTAGCAAAGATTAAGTATTGGGGAATTTGATAGATGTCTAAAACACCCAACTTTAATAATGATATTGCACACTTTTCTTATTATTTTTCTTGTTATATTGTATATTACGTTTTATTTTTATGTTTTCCGGTGCAATGGCATAAGTTCGTATAAAGGAAGAAAGAACATCACAATGGAGCATATTGGGCGAGCTATGAAGTTCCATCGATTCTGGTGGGCTTTGTGTAGCTGCTGAGTTAGGAAGTGACGGGCTTGGCATGTTACACGGTTTGAATACATATTGAAGAAAGGTGGATTTCACCACACATATTGAAGAAGAGAAAAATTAGATCTCCAAAGAAACCCAAAATTCACAAGCAGAGAGAAGAAACATCAGGTTCATTCTTGGTCACCAGTTGCCATCGTACTTGTTGCCGTCGACCAGGCTTATCACTGTCACTCAAGAGTCCAGGCTGAAACCAACAAGGAAAGGCTGGTTCGAAGGTGAACATTTGAGCAAGGATAGTGCTGCCTGGATCGTTCATGTTGGGGCTGTCTTGAACATATTTGAGATGCCGAGAAAGAAGAAGGTAACCAAATGTTGCTGGCCTAGTTTTGTGAATGATTGGCTGGGTTTATGAGAGTATCTCAACAGCAACAAGAGCACGGAGAAGTGACTGGTTTGGTGGTTTGTTGGCTCGAGTTCAGGGATGGATTGGTTCGAATCGTAGGAGATGTGGGTCAAATTCTTGAGCTGAATTTCAGCTGATTTGGTGATTGTTCTACATGGTTTTGAACTGGGTTTGTATGGATAATGTAATGGCTTGAACTGTGGTGGTTTTGATCGAGTTTTTGGTGAAGTATTGCAATGAGAAGTGAGAACAAACCAAGTTTGCTGCCGGTAACAATGGTGTTGATTGGAGGAGAATAGGGAACTTTGAAGACTTTGGAAGCTATAGAAGTTTCAAGCTCCACCAAGATAGAGCATGGCATACAACCTGTTCGATTAAAGGCCCGATGACCTTTTCATCATCATTTAATGCTCAGTTGCCGTTAGTTTGTCCTGTGTACAAGGGCTGTTGCTGAAATGATGGAGCTGTGGTTCAAACTTGTGGCAGTTTGATGGAGTTTACTAAAACTCAGTTGAGAAGAGAGCAAGATAGACAAGGACAAGGGGATTATGTCACTGAGATCATGGGTTTGTATATGGCAGCAAAGTGGCTTGGATTGGTGAGAGTTATGGTTGAATTCTGGAGCTCTAAAGAAGTGGATTACTGCTATGTTCGTGTGACTGTTTTCCAAGGTGCTGGCGGGTTATTCTACAGGGGTTTGTATGGACAGCATAAGTGTGCAAGATTGAGTGGTGTTGGATCAAGTCTTGGCTGTAAAAGAGAGACGGACCAAGTGCAGTTCGGAAGACAAGCAAGTAGACTGAAACAATGGCTCGAGATCGTGGGGTTTTAGTCAAGGTTTTATGCAGTCAGAGTCAGGCAATGGAACTGGTGCTGTTGCCATGGTTCGATGGCAGTTTAAGACATGTTTGCTGCTATGAATTGTGGTCGGATTTGGAGGGTCCTGGACTCGATAAAGAAGCTGTGAGGACTATGGAACATTGGGTTCAAAGTGATTTGCTCAGCCAGGAAAAGGCTAAGCTGTAGCCATTGGTTTATGGTGATGAAGGGTATGGATTGAAGGCAATCAGGGAACATAACTTAACCTTGGATGGAATTTGAAGCTGAGCACTAACCAAGGGTTGCCGTAACTGAAGCAGTATGCCCTAGTCTGTGCAGCTGTTAGCCGTGGCCCTGTGAGCAGTGAATGATTTGTGTTTGGCAGTAGCTGGGACGTGACTTAGAGGCTACATGATATGGAGATTTGGGTACCAATTTGTCTTGATATTGGGTACAGTTTAGATCCAGATTTGGCAGTCAGTAGGGTTTGTGAATGTTGAGGATTGCTGGGTTCGTTGGAGGTTACGATATTGCAGGACAAGGAGAGAGATATAGAGGCGCGGAAATACAGCAGAAAAACTACCTTTCCACATCCAGAAGACGTCTGCAAAGTGTTTGAGAGAGATCCTGAACCACCTGAAGCTACCAACTGTTTTACACAGCAGCACCTTGTTTGCTGCCTGGGTTTATTCTTAACTCTCTGTTCCTTTTAAACAAACTTATTAAGCCGTTTTTGAGAACAATTTTTATTATGAGTAGCTAAATTATCTTTTGATTGAGGGTGATTTCAAAGCCCGAAATATGAACTCATGATTGATACGCAATAATTCGTTTTCTCGCAAGTTTCGTTATTGTTTGATTTCTACTTTGCCAATAATGTTTATGGATTATTTGTTGATTGTTTAAGTTTGAAATTAAATAGTTGATTCATAATCCTATTGCTAGTTTAGATTTTCTTCGACCCGTAACTGTTTAGAAATATAAACACAAGTAGCAATATATGGGTATTGATGATGGGACTTTGTTAAGTACCCACATGTAGAAGTTGACACTATGTGGTGATTCACGCTTTTGAATTCATCACTAGGAACAATCTTATCTCACAAAACTTAGAGCATTTGTTTAAGTCACACCTAAAGAGCGTACTTCTAGGAAACTTGACAAGTAGAATACGGTAGTCGGGCGCTTCCGTATCCGGTGAACTTAGGAGATAATAACGGAATAGTTGAGCGTACTAATAATTCTAGGGTTGTTAGTAACGAGATAATGCGAAGAACGTGGCTATATGTCAATTAGGTTTATATTCCGTGGTCGAGAATGAATCCTTAATCAATCTCATCTCATATTTGAATACAACTTTGTGATTTTCAAAATTTTACAACATAATCATCTTTGCTAAGAGTAATTCTATAACAACTTTTGCTTAATACACCTCCCTTTGGACGAATTTGCTTTCATTATATTACTTGCTAGTGTAAAGAGAAGTAGAAAATATTATTTGCGAGTTGACACCTCGTCAAAATTGGCGCCGCTGCCGGGGAGGCAGTGGCAAGTTTAGTTGTTATTTTTATTCTTAGTTGTTAATTTTGCTTTTATTTTCAATTTTCCTTTACTGATGTGGGACATCAGCCTATAATGTGTCAACTATTATAGTTGACCCCTTTTCGTTTGTATCAACAATGATTGTTGATCCCCAGCGTCTGTTTTAGTTTACTTGCTTTACAAGTCTTTACTTTCCTAGTTTAGGTAGAATTCCTTTTTATTATCTTTTTAGTCGGTCATGCTGGCCTATATAAAGGCTAAGCCTTCTTGTTTAGAACACACATTCTGATTATCAATATTATTATCAATTATAATTATTCATCTTGATTGTTTTCAATCAGATTTACCTAAGTTTCTGACGAAATTTAAACTCTCTTCGCATCCCCTGCAACTAGTTTGCTTTCACCCTTATCAGTGTTACATTAGTTGGTACCACAGCCAACGTTTTTAGATTCTTATCTAAAAACCGATCCTTAAACCGCTTCCGCAACTCAAAACCCTAACAATTTTCTTCTTCAGAAATTTTCAATGGGAGAACAATCGTTTACAAAAGCTGATATTGAAGAACTTAAAGAACTCTTGAAAAACTCCGTCACTGAGATTAAAACTTCCATTACTTCTCTTGAAACCAAGATTGATACAACTAAAAGTTCTCTGGAGACAAAGCTTGGAGTTCATGAAGAGTGCATACTCAAATTATGGAAACACGTTGGTCTTGAAGATGAAGGCATGCCTGGTTTTGACAAGAAAGAAGAAGAGATAAAAACTACTTCTCAAAAAGAGGATTTCTCATCATCTAGTAAAGATATTGAAGTTATTTCCTCTACTTTTGTTGGTGTGGAAGAGATTAAATTTACTTCACAAAAAGGTGAAGGGAATCTTGTTTCTAACGAAGAAGAAATTAAAGTCGACCAGCATGATTCGTTAGAGCTTAATGGTGAGTTTTCAAATCTTGTTATACATCAAAATTCAGTTATTCATGATCATTGCGAATTATGTTCTTTGCCTACTGTTGAAAGTAATCAAGTTCTTAATCATGGGGAAACATGTATGGTCTCTTATATATATAAACCCTAGTAAGATTGTTGAGTTAACTCCTGAGAATTCTTTTGTGGTATATCCGACGAGAACAATAAATCATCAACTGTTGTTTTATTCATTTGTCTATGAGGGTAATCGTCGATCTCAGCAAATCATAACTGCAGAGAACTATACCACAAGAATTCGTGGACGTGTTTTCTCAAAATCAGAGAAAAATACCAATCCCGAAGGAGTTTTCAGCAAAGTTAAGAAACACAGCACGTCAGGAGGTTGATATTTACTTGAAGAATACTCTTGCGCGATGTCCAGGTATTAGATGGACAGATGCACATCTAACTTCTGCCGTTTCATATGACTTTCATTCATCTTTGTTCGAGCCAGGATTATTGACAACAACTGATGGATACTTTGCTGACGCGAAGTTGGGTTTAGTGCGTCATAGCTGCGAAAAGGTCGAGGAGGACACTTTACCGTGGGGTGTATTCTGTTAGATTGATTTTATTGTCCTCTCTTTTGTTCATAAAGGGTTGGACCTGATGCAAGTGCACAAATTGCTAATGAAGCAAGCAAAGGTTGATAATTCAAGTGTAGCTAATTCTGATCTCTTGGACTCTCTTATCCAATCCGTTAAAGGAGTTAATCCACTAATTATCCAAGGGATTAACGTTAATCCACTAATTTCTGTTGACAAACCAGGCGCTATAGTTCAAGATGATCCGAGCTGGCCTTTGATGAAAATTCAAGTTGTTTTTGAGTCTTGGCATGACAACTGCAACATCTTTTCTTTGAGATTTCATGGAGAGTTTCTTTGAATATTTTCTGTTCCTGCTATATATAGAGAGAATTACAGTGGGAGAGTCCGTGGTCGGGCTCTCTCTAATACAGGGAAGATAATATTAACAGAAGATCTGGTAGGCAAGTTAAAAAACTACCAGACAACCGATAAATACATTGGTACTCGCAAAAAGAAAACTCTTGTACAATTCTCAACAACAAGAGGTACAAGTGAGACAGCTGCAGATATACCATCTGTGACAGAGATGGAACTATTGGTATCTAGTAAAGGAAATGGCTCTTTGTACGACGCCTGTTTAGAAAACACAAAGCCGTCCTGTAAAGGAGACTTTCAGTTAGTATGGAGTTGGTTTGTTGGACCTGTAAGCTTATCAAAGGTCATTGCTTTCTCGAAACAAGGTATCGTTGAGCAAATATGCAAGTCGACAACTGATGTGTCACTTAATATTGTGGATGTTCATAAGTGGGATCGTGTAAAGGTTGGAGCCGAGAATTACTTGCAGAAAGAACAAGGAATGACTGGAAGAGAATTTATATTGCATGGTTGTTCTTACTATACGACTCATCTTAACAAAACTTGTCAATACCCTTGGGTACATTATTCTTTAACGTTTGGGTTAGTGAACCATTATTCTTTAACATTTTTCTTGTATAGTAGTCACATTGGGAGTGATGATGATTCACCAAGCATCGTGATAATAAACAACAGAGTTTATTATTCTCTATCATGGTCCTTGTGCAGCAACATTTTAAAAGTCCAAGGCTTCATAGCGAACATGATGTGAAATACGGGAAAAGATTTGTAGAATTGGTGAACCAAGATAATGGGTATACAATTGTGTACCTAGCAGCAATTCTTGGAAAATAGTGAATTTGTTAGGGCGTTGGTAGACAATCCCTTTACTTAATTAAATTATTATATTTTTATTAATGTTTAATTATTTTTTTTAAGAAATAAATTGATTTCAATTTATTGATTTCTATCGAGAAACATCACAATTAATATTTCAAGTAACTGGTTGGAATCCTAGCAATCAGTTGGGCACCAACACTTTTTTGAATAACTATCCCTAATCTGTGAAAAAAGAAATTACATTTTTTTGCATTAACATCGAACCTAGATAAGTGATTGTGCGGTCTCTTCAGAAGATCAACTGTGGCACCACCAAGTTCCCCGAATGTGGTAAAGGCTAAAGCACCAAAACCAAACCCTTGAGCAGAGCATTTCTCAAAGTATTTTTTATGTTTGCGCGAAATAGCATTGCTCAAAGCCAAACCTGGTTGAAAAGCGGGAACTCCTACACCAGTAAAAGGCGACACACCAGTCATATCCAAACAGACGTCACAATTAAGTCGAAATTTTTATTTGTTTCTTAATTTTTTTTCATTTTAATTTCTTTTTGAATTTTTTCACTGTATATGTATAAGAAAGTAAAAATGAAAAAGTTGAGTCGAAATTTTAATCAAGAAACAGAAATGTGTTCGGTTAAGTCGATTTTTTTTCTCTTGACCGAACTTTAGTCTGTAAGAAAAAGATGTTGAGTTCGGTAAAGTCGAATTTTTAATTTTCTAACGAGCTTTTCTATGAAAACCTATAAGTTGTGTTCGGTTACACCATAATTTTTTTCTTTTAACCAAAGTTTTCTCTAAAAACCTATATATTAAGTCGGTTATGTCGTAATTTTTTTCTCCTAACCAAACTTTTCTCTGAAACCCTGTATGAGTTCGGTTACGTCGTAATTTTCCCCCTAACCGAACTTTTGTTTTTACGCTTATTTTAAACTGAAAGTTCGGCTACAAAAATAAATAATGGACTCGACTAAACAGAACACTACTCTGTATACCCTGTAATAAAAGTTCGGTTGCTTTTCCTGGAAATCTGATAGCCGAACAGAACAAAAACTCCATTAAAACTAAGTTCGGCTACGTGTGCCTTCAAAAACATTAGATAAGTTTGGCTACCTATTCTTCAGATCTTGTAGCTGAACGTGTTTGACCTAGCCCAAATCAAGCTATAAAATTTCTCATTTTCAGGAAATTTTGATCAGTTCAATCAACAAAAACTAAATTTGAAATATGCCTCGTGAGTAGTTTGAAGGTTCGGATTCAAAAAAAGAATATATTTTTTCCAAAACTCTTATTATCCTTCTTCTCTCAATATATATATATATTTTTAAACTAACTGATTGAATTAATATGGCACTAATCATTAATTGGGCCGACCGACCAGAGGGCCCAAAAAGAGGAGTCCCTTTTATGGCCATTTTTTTGTAAAATGAAGCCTAACGCAAATATACAATTTGATAAAAATATTGGAAGAAAATATTCTAAAAGATTCCCGTCACAAGTAAAATTTGGTGTGAGTTTTTTTTGGTTACTTTTTTACTGGAAAAAATTGTCCCTCCCTTTTAGTCCAATTACTGTAATTTTTTATATATCCTATTTTTTCAAGAAAAGTGATACTTTTTCACTGTCACCCCATGTCAGGAAAAATGATACTTTCACCCCATGTCAGGAAAAGTGATACTTTCACGCGCGTGTCTGGTAAAATGATGCTTTCACGCACGTGTCAGGAAAAATGATACTTTCACTTAGTGTCGGGAAAAATAATACTTGTACGTGCGTGTCAGGAAAAATGATACTTTCACGTCGTGTCAGGAAAAATTATACTTTCGCGTAGTGTCAGGAAAAGTGATACTTTCACTCTATTTCAGAAAAAAGTGATACTTTCGCTCCGTTTCAGGAAAAGTGATACTTTCGCCCAGTTTCAGAAAAAGTGATACTTTTGCTTCATTTCAGGAAAAGTGATACTTTCGTCCCGTTTCAGGAAACGTGATACTTTCCCTTCGTTTCAGAAAAGTGATACTTTCGCCCCGTTTCATGAAAAGTGATATTTTCGCTATATTTTTGGAAAAGTAAAACTTTCGTTCTATTTCAGGAAAAGTGATACTTTTGCTCCGTTTCAGGAAAAGTTATTATTTCACTCCATTTCAGGAAAAATGATACTTTCATCCCGTTTCAGGAAAAGTGATACTTTCGCTCTATTTCAGAAAAAGTGATACTTTCATTTTCTCATTTTGACCTATTTTTAGGCAAAAATGAAATTGTGAAAGTTTCTCTTTTTCTTCATTAATAATATTTTTCCAACAAAAAAAAGAAGCATAACAAATTATGGGACTACCACGAAGGATGCATAACAGTTTAATATTTTGATTCGTGCATTCACTAATTTGATTATGCAACCACTAAAACGATGTATATGCCTCAAAAATTACATTCCAACAAAAAAAAGAATATATGACACCTTATACAATCAGCGGTGTGTCGTTTTTCTTCTTCTTTCGGTCGACCCTCCCCACCATGGCAGCGGTGTTCTAGTTGGCTTAACTTAATGATTCAACTATCATTATACTAACTAAATTAGAAAATGTAATTTTGACATTAAGATAAATATTTGGATAAAGGGTGTTTTAATTTACTTCTGAATGTTCTACAAAATTAAAATCATGGTTCCCTCCAAAATGGAGTGGTGCCCAGAAAATCTTTTTTTAAAACTTATTTAAATACTCCCGAAAGTCTACCTCTTAAAATATAGCCTTCATTAAGCTTACAAAACACCCCTACCTTCTAAACGTGGAAACAAGTAACAGAAGTTGTTTTCAGAAGTGGACACAACTTTAATACTTCAAAAAGTGGAAGCAACTTTCTCAAGTTGACTCCGATTTTTTTTATCTTTCACCCCTCGTGCATATTTTCACAAGGTAAATTAAAATGAAGGGTATTTATAACATTTTCGTTTTCTTTTCTCTCTCTTCTTGTTGTAGCCACGGCGAATAGGCCGGATGGTAAGCGGATCCGATCTATTAAAAACGTGTTACAAATAATTTTAAACCCAAAGTGGGCAAAATAAAGTTAGTCTTGGATCATCCCTGGTCCTGGCAAGTAGTATTGGCGTCCCGGTGAGATCGAATTAGTGAGGAAAAGTCTACAACTGTATTTATATTATTTTTTTTCCGATAAATTATTTTCGTACAAGACGTACTTTAATTACTTCCTACTACTTCAATTCCAAATAAACTTAATGGTGGTCACTTAGGCTGGGTTTAATAATGTTTTTATTTTTCGAAAGGCACTTTCAAAAAATATATATATATATATATATTAACTATTTTTCATATTAGTGTTTGGTAAAATATTTTCAAAGTATTTTTAAGTTTTAATCCAAAGCACTTCCAAAATTCTCAACTTTTAAAAGCTAGGGGAGAGGAGCTTTTAAAAGCTCTAAAAGCATAAGTTTTGGTCCCCACCTAAATTTAATGCATGATTTTCTTTTATATCACTAATATATTCTATAAATAACTAAAATTACACTTAAATCTTTGATAATCAATTTATTATTCTCCATATCATATTCTTTAAAGATTTAAATTATATATCTATATCACACTCTTTAGAGAATATTATTCTCAATTTCAAATTATATTTTATATACCATTTTAATAAAAAATAAAAGCCAATATTAAATAAATGTTTAGATTACATAATCACCTGTCCAGATTCGATGTTAATGCTAAGAAATGTAATTTCTTTTTCCACAGATTAGGTATTGTTATTCAGAAAGGGGTTGAAGCCCAGCTTGTTGCTAGGATTCCTTCCAGTTTTTTGAAATAATTTTTGTAATCTTATTGAATCAATATTACTTAATTAATTTTTGTTTGAAAAAATTATATCTATAATAAAAAATAGTTATTCAAAATATATATAAATATCTAATTATGTTTAAATCCCATAAAATAGAATAAAACTATATGAAAAGATTATGACTGTTTTGTCATTTGTTACAACTACAATAATTGAACATATTTTACCAAACACAATTTGATCATTTTCTTAATCAGCTTTAGCTTTTAGTATATAGTTTACCAAACACTTGACTGCTTTTTTTACATAGCACAGCACAACAGAAAAGCGTTTTTACAAAAGTCGCAGCATTACCAAACTAAGCCTAAGCCTTAAACAACACAATATCACCACCACAAAGTCAGTTCCATGTTCTTCTTCCGATACTATTAGTCGTCGTCATCGGAATCTGTATAATGAATCGGTACAATGTACAACATGTTAATCATTAACAACTGAAATCATGACCAAACGTATGCTATAGATAAAGTTGACTTTGAGTAAGTATATTTGGGATGGGGATAGACAAAATCGAAGATCAAACTACAATATTTACCCGAACGAACATCTTCTCCGACTTTTCCTTTATTTCTCAACTGTCTTGTGATCATCGAGCATATGAGCATCCACCAGTATATGTGGAATGTAAGTAGAGTCAACAACATGGAATTGACGAAATAATACAAGAATGTGTGATCACCTTCCGACCGTTTCAAGACCTCTATGAGATCGTAGCTGAGAAAATGCCATGAATTTTAGAAAGAATACACGAGAATGCTAAGAAAAAGTGTGTTATTCTAAATGATATAAGCAGGTGGTAACTGACCTGGTACTCTTAATCACCCAAAATGGGAAGTAAACTAGTCGCAGAGTGAACCACGAAATGGAAAAGAAACCAAAGAACACACTAGCGCCGAGTTCATTGTTAGAGTATTTAAAGACTTTAGCAGACTCCAAGAATACATCATTTGTATCATGCAAGGAAAAAACAAATCAAGCCAACCCGGAACAAACTACAAGACAGGTAGATACCACATATTAACTATAACTTACCGCACTGTTAGAAAGTGAGTCCAATCGAGACTCTGTGGTCTTTGAACTATAACAGGAAGGTGAAAATTTGTTCTAGAACAAACTAGAATGTTCCGTTAGTTTTTCTTGCGTAGGAAGTCTTTTATGTTTGCTTGCTTAGGAAGTTGTTTTATGTTAGAAAGTTGAGTATTATTGGAATTGTTTTTACGTGGTTTGATTTAGTATAAGTATAGGCTTTGAGCCAAAAGAATTGTAAGCATCAGTACGAGTTCTTAATAGAATTTCTTGGCTTCAACTTAAATATTGTATTTACATTTACAATATTTTCTATGGTATTTTTGTGTTGCATTGTTCTTGATCAGTAGGAGAAAGATTTGGGTTTAACATTTGGCATCGAGAGCCAGGTTGATCGTGGGTTGTTAGGGTTGTTAAGAGATGACATCCAACATAAGTTCGATCAAGGTACCAGTCTTTGATGGCAAGAATTTTGAGCATTGGAAAATATCTTCACATATTAAGAAGTTTGGGATGTTGTGAACACATGATATGCAGAACCAGCTGACGCAACTACTCTCACTGAAGCTCGGAGGGCCACTCTAACTGACATCAGGAAAAAGAATTCTAAAGCTACGTACATTCTTCATCAAGGAATTCATGAATCTATCATGGATAGAGTTGTGTACATCAAGGAAGTTAATTGATCTTGGGATTCTTTAACAAGTTATTACAAAGTTTCTGACAAGGTGAAGAAGGTACGATTGCAAACCCTAAGAAGAAAATATGAACTTTTGCAGATGTACTCAACTGAGTTAATAGTATATTTTTTCTCTAAGACATTAAGTCTTGTTAATGAGATAAAAGCTAATAGAGATACAATTGAAGATACTGCAATTATAGAAAAGATACTGTGCAGTTTACCTGAAAAATTTGAGTCAAAAGTAACTGCAATTGAAGAGTGTAATACAATATCTGACTTGAGCATTGATGAAGTTTTGGGCTCATTGCAAGCTTATGAGCAGAGGATGCTAGAGAAATCTATTGTTTGACCAGTTGAAGAAGCACTTCAGAGTCAAACAAATTGGAGACAACAAGTTAATTCAACTCAAAAACAAGCAAGATCTAATCCAACTCAAAATCAAGGAAGATGAAGATTCAGGAGAAATCTTGATAAAACAAAAGTTCGTTGTTGGGATTTTGGAGAATATGGTCACTTCTCCACTGAGTGTGATTCTTCTAAACAAGCTAGTAGTGATAACAAAGTAAATTTGGTGGAAGAAGAATCTGAAGTCTTGTTGATGGCATGCCATCCTAGTAAAGAGAAAGCACGTCAAAAGTGGTTTCTAGATACTGGATGCAGTAATCATATGAGTGGTTTGAAAGAATTGTTTGTTGATCTAGATGAGTCAATAAGAACAGATATGAAGTTTGGTAACAATGCCTTAGTACCAGTAATGGGAAAAGGGAGAATTGCTATCATCCTGAAGAATGGTTCTCAATCTTACATAACAGATATGTTTTATGTGCCTGGATTACATCAAAACTTGCTGAGTATGGGACATCTTTCTGAGAGAGGATATTCAATGCACATTGAAAGAGGTATCTGCAAAATTCATGATGGAAGAAAGAGACTCATTGCAAAGGTACAAATGACTAAAAATCATTTGTTTCCATTAAATATTAAGTATCATGAAGAACAATGCTATAGATCTTCTATAAATAATGATACTTGGTTATGGCATAAGAGGATGGGACATGTAAACTTTGAAAACTTGCAACTACTTGAGAAGAAAGAGATGGTTTCAGGACTGCCAAGAATAAATCTTACTAAAGACAAGTATGAAGACTGCATCTTTGGAAAACAGCATAGAGATCCTTTTCCTACTGGGAAATCTTTAACATCTGAAGAACCTTTGGGAATAGTTCAGTATGATTCATGTGGACCAATAGAATAAATCTCTAGAGGTGGTAACAGGTATTTTATCACTTTTATTGATGATTTTAGTTGGAAAGGTTGGGTTTTCTTGATGAAGTAAAAAAGTGATGCTTTTGAGAATTTTAAGAAATTTAAAGCTTATGTTGAAAATCAAGATGGCAAACAAATTAAAGTGCTAAGAACAGATAGAGGCACTGAGTATATTGCACTTGATAATTTTTTGGAAGAAAGTGGAATTGAGCATCAAGTTATAGCAAGATACACACAACAACAAAATGGTGTGGCAGAAAGAAAGAATATAACTATCATGGAAATGGTTAGAACTATGAGAAGAGCTAAAGGGTTACCTAAAGAATTTTGGGGATAAGCAATTTCTTTTGATGTGTACATACTGAATAGGTGTCCAACTAGGAGTATATTGGGAAAAACTCCAGAAGAAAAATGGACAGGAAGAAAGCCAAGCTTACTCACATGTTCCAGATCAGATGAGGAAAAAACTTGATGATAAAAATGAAAAATGCATATTTGTTGGCTATAGTAGTGCAACAAAAGGGTATAAGCAGTTTAATCGTGAAACAAGAAATATTATTGTGAGTCGTGATGTAATCTTTGATGAACAAAGTCAATGGGATTGGAATAAGAAAGTCGTATCATCAACAGAAACAACAGTTTTAGTAGATACTCAAGAAGTAAATACATAAGTAGATACTGAAGTTGTGTTTCCAGTACCAACACAATCTACCACATCCGCTGCTGAGACTCAATCATCATCAAGACCAACACGAAATCGTGTCATACCAGCAAGATTACAAGATTATGATCTCAACAGAGATAGTGATAATAGTGATGAAGAATTAATTAATTTTGCACTATTTGGAGACTGTGATCCTGTAACTTATGATGAAGCTTCACAAGTTCAAGAGTGGACACATGCAATGAATGAAGATATTTATGCTATAGAAAAGAACAATACTTGGGAGCTCACAACACTTCCTGGGGACAAGAAGGCAATATGTGTAAAATGGGTGTTTAAAACAAAGTTTAAACCCAATGGAGAAGTAGAAAGATTGAAGGCTAGATTGGTGGTTAAGGGGTACAACCAAAAACCATGCATTGATTATTTTGAAGTATTTGCTCCTGTAGCTAGACATGATACTGTTCGAATGATTATTGTATTGGCAGCACAGTATAAGTGGAATATCTTTCAGATGGATGTAAAATCTGCGTTTTTAAATGAAATACTTGAAGAGGAAGTATATATGGATATGTTGTGAAAGGGAAAGAAGATCAAGTGTATAAGCTTAAAAAGGCTCTTTATGGCTTGAAGCAAGCACCACGAGCATGGTACACAAGAATTGATGAGTACTTTACTGATAATGGATTTGAGAAGTGTCCATTTGAGCACACTTTATACGTGAGGTTTGGATGTGAAGATGATTTTCTTATTGTCTGTTTATATATGGATGATCTCATATTTATAGGTAATAATATGCAGATTGTCAATGAATTCAGGGAGGCTATGATCAAGCAGTTTGAGATGACTAATTTAGGTAAGATGTGTTGCTTTCTTGGAATTGAAGTTTTACAGACTGATGATGGAATTTTTGATTCTCAACAAAAATATGCAAAGATATTTTAAAACGTTTCAACATGAGCAATTGCAAACCAATTCTAACTCCAGTAGAAGGAAGATTGAAGTTAGTAAAAGAAGGAGGAGTAGAACTTGTTGATCCAACATTGTATAAGAGATTAGTTGGCAGTCTTAGGTATCTAACTGCCACAAGGCCAGATATTGTGCATGGAGTTGGAATAATTAGTCGTTTTATGGAAGCTCCTCGACAGTCTCATTTGCATGCAGCAAAACGTATATTGCGTTATCTCAGTGGTACTATGGATTTAGGGATGTATTATACATCATCTGAAGAATCTGAATTGATTGGGTATACTGACAGTGACTGGGCTGGAGATGTTGAAGATAGGAAGAGTACTCCAGGCTATGGTTTTCATATTGGATCAAGCTTTTTTAGTTGGTCATCTAAAAAACAACAGGTGGTTGCTGTTTCCATGGCTAAAGCTAAGTATATAGCTGCTGCTTTTTGTGCTACTCATGCAGTATGGCTAAGAAGAATGTTAGATTTTTTGAATCTTAAACAGAAAATTCCTACAAAGATTGTGTGCGACAATAATTCAACTATTGCACTGACAAAGAATCCAGTTTTCCATGGAAGAAGCAAGCATATTGATATTAAGTATCATTACATGCAAGAGATGGTAACTAATAAAGAGATTATTATGAGCTTCTGTCCAAGTGAAGATCAGATTGCTGATATTTTCACAAAAGCTTTGAAAGATGAGACTTTCATTTACTTAAGAACAATGCTGGGAATGATAAGTTTACAGAGTCTCAGATTGAGGGAAGCTGTTAGAAAGTGAGTCCAATCGAGACTCTGTGGTCTTTGAACTATAGCAGGAAGGTGAAAATTGTTCTAGAAGAAACTAGAATGTTCCGTTAGTTTTTCTTGCGTAAGAAGTCTTTTATGTTTGCTTGTTTAGGAAGTTGTTTTATGTTAGGAAGTTGAGTATTATTGGAATTGTTTTTACGTGGTTTGATTTAGTATAAGTATAGGCTTTGAGCCAAAAGAATTGTAAGCATCAGTACGAGTTCTTAATTGAATTTCTTGGCTTCAACTTAAATATTGTGTTTACGTTTGCAATATTTTCTCTGGTATTTGTGTGTTGCATTGTTCTTGATCAGTAGGAGAAAGATTTGGGTTTAACACGCACTCATTAGCAAAAGGTATTAAGTTATTGGATTTTTTACGTGAGTAAGCTAGATTCAACTCTCAAGTATGTGTTCCGGCTAGACCCGGCTGTCGAATCCACTAGCTAGCTAGGTTGCCTTCATTTTGGGAGTTCTAGCAGAAATCTTCTGGGAAGACATGTACGGTACTAGTCCTACATTAGGGGTGCTATCTTAAGCGCACGCGATACAATAAGGCTTGTGAGTTCTGATGATATCTAGATTGAGATGAAGATTATTATACCGTGCATCTCCTCTGGTAGGCTTGTGGAAAACTTTAAACATACCTTGTAAAATAGGAGAACCCAAGAAGTAACACAGTGATAAAATGATGAGTCATCATTACTGCGAAATCTTTTCTCCGAGTTTCCCACGTTAAGAGGGCCGTAATACTGTATAGGTAAAATCCACATTGGCACATGTACACAAGTGTGAAAGGAAGCCTGTACAGGTGGTATTCAATGGTTGTTACGAAATACACATATTACTATATAAGTTCCTCAAAAAATGCAAACTTACTTGAGCTCTTGATTAGGCCAGCCTTCGAAGTATTCATTTGTACCCACAGCCCATGATTCTTGGTAGAGAATGCTAATGACCCAGGCTTGAGCAGGGACATAATGGGTTAGCTTCCACATAGACTCTGAACATTTTGCAATTATTGCTTTTTTAGACTTAGTAACCTTCAATGGAATCATTCCATCACTCACCAACCAAATGGCCAATCTCTTCAAAAAAGGGAAAAGAAAAAGAAAGACTGTTAGAACAAATACTCGGGGGGAAAAAATTAGAAAGCAGCAGCAAGCCGAAAAACAAATACCGATTCGGAAAGATTCAAATGAAATGAAATCAAGGTTGATTGAAATTTTTGTGTTTGAATCATCACCTGATAGAGGAAAGTGTATGATAAGAACCTAGCAGGAACTAGAGCGAAAGCAAAAATGATAGCAAGGGAGAAATGTTTAGCCTCAGGGATGCCATCGTGACTACAACAGATCAAGTCCATGACAAGTTGATCAAATAATGAATGGGCCGAGAGGAGGGAAGCATAGCATTGTATATATCGTCTTACAAAGACAAAATAATACATGATATTGCAAGTTAGAAAGAAGGTGATGTAATTAGAACGCGTGAGTCGACAAGTCGTGACTATCTTTATGTGAACCTGAAGCGGTTTCCAGTGATAATCATATTCAAACTTCAAAACCACGACTAATTTTCTTTATCCTTTTTTTGATGTTCGGAATTACAAAGAAAGACAGAAAACAAAACGTAAAGCTAAAGCCCCTGCAAATGAGATATATATGCGCAGTCGGGAGGGGTAGAGTGTACCACATATTGCGGATATTGTTAAGCAATAGATGTTGGGCGAGATTATGTACTAATGTTTAGAGCAGTCTTAAATATCTTCAACCATTTGCCAGAGCGGACGCCTTCTTCGTTACGACTAATTACCAGAAGTAATCCTATGTTGACGAAAAGTAATCCTACGTCACTTAGATCAGATAAACGAAGATTAATCATATCAACAGTTCTAAACAAACGACCATTTTAAACTACATAAAAACCAATCGCCCACCCAAAATAGGTGGGCCCCGCTCTCTAGGAAAAACATGAGGTCCCATCTTTGGGCTTTGGTGTGAGTACGCAGTTTTTATATGGTTTAAATTGACGGTCTAAGAAGAGGTTTTGTAATTGTATGTGCATTGTGTAAAACAATTATACTTTTCTAATTAGGCCCACCGAGCGAAGCGAGGGATGACTTTATATATGGTGACTTTGTGTCATTGTGAAGTATGCCTTTTTTTTCTTCAATTTGACACAAAAAGATTGAATTTGGTGTCTGCCTATTAATGAAAATCTGAAAATGCCCCTCAAAAAGTACGCAGGCGTAATTTATTTTTTCTTTTCTTTTAGACAGTTTCGTAGATAACCCGAAAAATGAAAGGTAATCGCGTAAATTTGGGGACAGAAAAAAAAGGACACGGAGATTGGAAATATTTTAATTGTTGAGGGTGTTTTAGTAAAAACCGGATCGAACTAATCTACAATATTACCAAATTTTCTTTCGTTCTCTCTTCTCCCCGACAGAGACGATCTGAAATCTAGGGTTTGGAATGGGGATTTAGTCGACTAAAAAATCCTAAATTGAATTGGTAATTTTCGTTTATACCCAAATCAACTATCTTTACCCTAATCCTAAATGGGTGGTGTCTTTGCAGTGATGATTGAGCTCAGTTCTGCAGTCGATAATGAATGAGGGTTTCTGTGTGGATCTGAAGTTGAAGATTCGAAGATGTTCTTGAGATGTTGAAGAAATAATTTCAGAGAGATGATGTATGATTCAGTGGGTTGAGCTCGTGGTGGTCAAGGTGTTTTCGGATTTGTTGGTTTGCCATGGATTTGAGTATGTGCTGTTTTGGAGAAGAAGTTTCTGCTAAAGATGGATTTGATTGTGCTACTGCTGATGAATAGATGAATCTGATATGGGTTTTCTTCTGGTGGTGTAGAGTTTGAGTTGCTACTTGTGAAATGAGAAAAGAAGGGAAGAAAATGGTGATTTGTTACTGTTGTTAGGTTATTGCTTCAGACGTGGAGATGAATCTGAAATTGAAGGTGGTAATGGGTAATGCTGAGGTTCTGGTGGTGTTACAGGTGATAATGAATGTGCAACTGCAAGCAATGGTGCTCAAGAAGATCAGAGAAGAAGAATTCAAGGGTTTGGTTACTGAAAAGACGAAGGTACCCAAATACACCACAATCTTTAAATTATCCACCTATAAGTCCTCTTACCGAAAGTGATTGTCTATGGAAAAAGTCGAGACAATACGACAAATCGGTATTCACACTTTGTGTGATCGTCTATGGATACGAGATCGAGACAATACAACAATCAAAGTGTGATTACTTGATAATAGGTTCGGACTTGGCCAAACTCTATAGGATCACTATCAAGTAATATGGAGTTAACGTTTGTGTATTTTACTTTTAATTATAATTGCGGAAATAGAAAAGTAAAAGACACATCAAGATTTTGTTAACGAGGAAACCGCCCCGGGACCAAGTTTAGAATTGAATACTCTCAGAATTAAGCCGCTATACAAAATCTAAACCAACTTCGTATAGTTGAGACCAAACAACTAAACCTAGTTCACTTAGTTTCTTCAGTATCCCTGCGCTTCCGACATTCAATAAGTGCACGCACTGGAACAATTCCTTTGGATCGTATTCCAAACAGTAAAGGAACAACAAATCTGCTTGGTAACAACTCTCTTGATTCTTTCAGATAAAGATATCTCAAGTCATATGCAAAGGCTCTTCCGTTTATACTAATAAACTTCTTTTCTTGGTTAGATCAATCTATCCAACAACTACCGAAGTAGCAGAGTTTATATTTGCAATCAATCAATATAGAATCCAGCAAGGAACTATAAGGTGATGCCAATCTTACGCAACTAATCAATCGAATAAATCCGATTCTAGTTGGATCCCAGCCGATCAAGGTTTGTGCTACACAAAGATATGAAAAACAATTAAGAAATCTTCTTTGTCTTCAAATCTTCTTTAATCTTCAATTAAACCTGCACAACACCACTTGAATCTCTTGTGATCAATCACGCACAGAACGGAGTCTGTTAACAATGGATTATCACAAGATGTCTTTAGATCTACAAACAGTTCTAAAGATCCTGTCGACACTTCGATCTAGTTTAAGTGAATATTATATCAGAAGAGAAGATCTCAAGAATAAACAAACTAGGTGCAATCAAAGTTCAACAACCATTAGTCAATCAAATCAATCGAAAACTAATAAACTGCAATTATCTAGTTTCCCACCAACGGTACTCGTAGAGCTTCTTGATCCCACATAAGTCTTTAAACGAGCGGTCGTAAGAGATTTTGCCTAATTAGGGTACTTTCCTTTTTGAATAGATGGCTCCACAAGAAACAACAAAAAGATGAAGGTTGCCTGGCTCTTAGGATAGTTTGCTAGAAACGCAAACTTGGGTATTTATAGACCAAGGATGTTTGGACACCAAGGAATTTCCAAAACCGAATATTCTCAAGATATGCAATAAATGCCCAAATCGGTTTTCATAATTCCTGGAAATGCTTTGTCCAATATTTTCCGAAATCTCTCAATAGAAAATCTCCAATTAGTAAATGCACATACTAATTTTTATTCTCTAGAGATATGCATTTAATTCCTGGTAATTAAAGCATATAAAACTAACAACCTTAATTAAAAGATTCTTAATTTATTTCAGACCGGGATCTCCTTGAGTAATTAAAGAATATCTTTGAACAATAAAAGAAAAGAGTTACTGTTCGTGTTCAAATTATGTTGACATCTTTTATTTGTAAATTCTCTTTAATATTTACAATCTTGGAATCGATTATATCACACTTCCAAACAAGTTTAGAATTGGTTCATCTGTATTCCAAGACAACTATGTGATTGATCAAATATCAAACACAATCATGGGTTCAATCGGTTCTACCAATCACTAGGATCGGTTCTACCTCAATATGGATTACTTGTGATCAAACCCACAAGTTACCAGGACTGGTTACATCAGTTATCAGGATCGGTTTCGTCAATTACCAGGACCGGTTACCATATACTCATGGTATTGCTTGTGATCGGTCACACCAGTTACCAGGATCGGTTACACCAATTACCAGGACCGGTTACACCAATTACAAGGATCGATTACACAACTCTTTTGTGATCGGTCACACCAATTACTAGGATCGGTCAACAAACTACAAATATCGATCATACCATCTAAGGTGATTACTTAGGATCGGTTACACTAATTAATAAAAACCAGTCATACCATATCATAAGTCAGGCACTGTGATTAGTTATACCAAGATACATAACAAGTTATGATCGGTTCTACTAACTCACATATATTGGTAATCCAAAGATATGCAGTGAATAACAATACCAATAAGCCTAGCGATTTCCCTTTCGATTCATAAAACAAGTTCATGAATGTACTTCCTTTAAACAAATGTAAACATTGTTTCCTACGATGAAATCTTCACCTTTACCCATACACATAATCACAATAGCATTCATACGATTGTGTCGATGTCATATATACGAAGTTCAAAAGATAAGCGTTATACTTCGTATCTTAATTCCTTAACACTATGATCATGTGATCATGTCTCACTACTAGAGTATAATCATTCACAGCTTCGCAGTTATGTTTTCAATATAGCACGAATTGAAAGATATGTTAGGAATAAAACAGTTCAAGTCAATATTACTAACCTCAAGAGGAAGGATGATGTCGTCGTTGTAGCTCGTTACTTCTTCACATTCTTCAGGTCTTCGAGTAATACTTGTATGTATCATAATCCTAGACTTTCTAGTCTAACCTATACGAAGTTGTCTCTATTACATAATCAAGCGACTCTTAGATGAGTTTTGAATCACTAAAATATGACAACCAAACTTGACATACCAATGCTTGGTGGGTTCAACCGAGCTATGCTCTAACAGTTACAGATTTGAGTCAAGAAGGAAATACAGTTGGGTCTGTTTATGGAGTTGAAATTTGTTCAGGATGGTGATGAAATTTAGGATGGATGGGTTGTGTAAGAAAGAGATGTTGCTGTGAGAACCAGTATGAAGAATGATTGAGAATATGAGCTGGTCTTGCTCTGGGGTTGCAGGTAGTGTAACTGTTACTGATTGAGAATGAGCTGGTTTTAAGTGATGTTTCAGAAGCTTACAGGGAAGAATGAATGAACCTTACAACCAAGAATCTGAGATGGGTGTTTGAGTCTGGTAGGAATGAATTTGAGTTCGCTGTTGGAAGTATTTGGCATAGAAATGGCTCAAGAATGTGTATTTGAGAGGAAACTGTAAATTTCGACATCATTGACATAATTATACTCTGCTAAAGCAACATTAGGGAGGCATTTAGCGAGGCATTTGCGAAGTGTTTGCGGTGCCCGGTGATTTTAATCTCACATTGCTTGATGATCTTATTGTTGAACCTGGGTTGAGATTAGTTGGTTGTTGTAATGAACTCAATGCTGGTTATGCTGCTGATGATTATGCGAGGTCTCGTGGTGTTGGTGCTTGTGCTGTTACCTTTACTGTTAGCGGTTTGAGTATATTGAACGCTATTGCCGGTGCTTACAGTGAGAATTTGCCCATCATTTGTATTGTTGGTGGTACAAATTAATGATTATGGGACTAACCGCATCCTGCATCATACTATTGGTTTGCCTGATTTTAGTCAAGAACTCCGTTGTTTCCATACCGTCACTTGTTATCATGTATATCAATTTTTGCTTTGGATTTTGCTATGTGTTTTTTTTGGGTCTGTTTGTGATTCTGGTGATAATTTCTTAATTTCTGGGTCTTTTGTGTTGGTTGTTGTGTAGGCAATTGTTAATAACTTGGAAGATGCACATGAACAAATCGACACTGCGATTTACACAGATTTGAAGGAAAGCAAGCCTGTTTATATCAGTGTCAGTTGCAATTTGTCTGCGATATCACACCTTACGTTTAGTCGAGAGCCTGTTCCATTCTGCTTAACACCCAAGTAAGGATCTATGTTCCATTCTGCAATTTGTCTGCCATACTGATACCGCATCCTACATTTAGTCGAGATCCTGTTTATATCAATCTCTTAGTCACTGGTGTTTTCCAATATTGGAGTGTTGTTTTTGCTAGGTGTTTATTTTGAGTGTTTATTGTGGGAATGCAGGTTGAGTAATAGTTTGGGGTTGGAAGCAGCAGTGGATGCTGCAGCAGAGTTCTTGAATAAGGCAGTAAAGCCGGTGATGGTGGCAGGGCCAAAACTAAGGGTTGCCAAGGCTGGCAGTGCGTTTCTTGAATTGGCAGATGCTTGTGGTTATCCAGTTGTTGTGTTTCCATCAGCCAAAGGACTAATGAAGGAGACTCATCCACATTTCATTGGGACTTATTGGGGTGCAGTAAGCACGGCTTTCTGTGCTGAGATTGTCGAATTAGCAGATGCTTACATATTGCCAGACCAATCTTCAATGACAACAGCTCTGTGGGGTACTCACTACTTCTCAAGAAGGAGAAGGCGATTATCGTGCAGCCTGACCGGGTTGTGATCACTAATGGACCTGCATTTGGATGTGTTTTGATGAAGGAATTCTTACCAGCGTTGGCTAAGAAACTCCAGCGAAACACAACTGCTTATGAGAATTACCACAGGATTTATGTCCCAGAAGGGCTTCCTCCTCAATGTGACCCAAAAGAGCCATTGAGGGTGAACATATTGTTCAAACACATTCAAAAGATGCTATCAGGATTCAGGTGACAGTGTTTTGATTGCCGAAACAGGCGATTCCTGGTTTAACTGCCAGAAATTGAAATTACCCGAAGGGTGCGGGGTGAGAAATTTGCATCAACATCATATTCTTGTTATCTGCTATTGTTTATTTTAGCGGTTTTAGAATTTACATAAGAATATATATCTAAGTAAGTGTTGTTGCAGGTATGAATTCCAAATGCAGTATGGGTCTATTGGTTGGTCAGTTGGTGCAACACTTGGGTATGCTCAAGCTGCAAAGGATAAGCGAGTGATTGCCTGTATTTGTGATGGAAGTTTCCGGGTAACTGCACAAGATATATCAACAATGTTGAGGTGTGAGCAGAACACCATCATCTTCCTGATAAATAATGATAGGTACTCCATCGAAGTTGAGATCCATGATGGACATTACAATGTGATTAAGAACTGGACGCCTTAGTTGATGCTATTCATAACGGTGATGAAAATGCTGGACCACCAAGGTACTACTGGCTTCCCATTTGGGACTTTATAGTTTGCTTGTGTTGAGATTGACATTGTATGGCTGTTGTCACTTGTAAGGGTACAAACTTATTAACTTATATGCCTGTGTGACGACTACAGGTTGAACGTGAGGAGGAGATGGTGGAAGAGATTGAGACTGCGACTGAAGTTAAGAAGGATTGCTTGTGTTTCATTGAGATTGTAGTTCACAAGGATGATACAAGCAAAGAGTTGCTGGAATGGGGTTCAAGGGTTTCTTCTGCAAACAGTCGTCCACCAAATCCTCAGTAAACACGTTCTGAGCCTACAACTGATGCCATTAAGAAGTCAAATTTTATAAACAATCAAGTCTAGAAAAATAAGTAGTTAAATCCGACTCTATGCCATTATGGCGGAACTAATTTGTGAATACAAAATTTAGTTTTGTATTTTTTTCGGTCGGCCGCCCCACCGTGGCAGAGGTCATCTAGCTGTTATCTTTTACAAAAATTAACACTCAATTCCTCACGGAGCATCAATTCATCCGAAAAGATACGAAGATCAGAAATCTATCCATCGACCAAGTTGAAGTTTTTATTATTATACATACAATGATTCTACGTTGACGCCCAAATAAACCAAGAAAATCCCGCGGAGAAATCTAGGGCAGGATTGCAACGATTGGGAACGGGTAAACTGGGTCACTTCTCACACAATTTTTCTCCTGGGATCTTCTTTATGTGGTAGAATCATTTTCGTTATACGAGTGAGGAAGCGAAGGGCAGACTTGTGCCAGAGTGGTAAATTTCATGTTAGAAGCAATCGGCCGAGACGGCCAAGATCTTGTTGAGAATTTCGGTTTCGGTCCATGGCCGCGACGAGTCTCTTAATATCGGCAGGACGAGAATTGACCGAAAAATTCACAGAACGGTCCAAAATTCCACCGAGATCTCGCCGAGACAGTTTTATATATGAAAATTCAGTAAAAAAAAATCAAACCCTAAAAACTAAAAGAAAAAAAAAATTACTTTTCTTAAAAATTTGTATTGTTTATTTTTGTCAATAAAAGTTAAACATATGTAAAGTGTGCAATATGCTTCGTGTACATAATACGAGCATAAAATTTGAAAATAAAAACTTTCAGATTTTACCGAGACCCAAAATAAAATTATCACAGTGTCTCGGTCCCTAACCGAGACGGTCCGAGATTCGAGATTAACTACATTGGTCACAAGCCAAATTTTGGATCACTATGTAGATTTTTACATTTTAGTTATCCGACCCATTTATGATCAAAAAGCATATTTTAGACATATAACTTACGACCCTACTAAACATACCTAACAAACAAATAATTCAAAGACCGCCCACTCATACAAGTTTGTCCCGGTCCTCTTGGATTTGCAGGGGAGCTTTTTTAAGGCCCGCTCGCATGCGTGGGTGGTTAAATTTGTTTTTGCTCGGTATGTTAAGAGTTTTTGTATAATTTATTTTGAGCTCTTATATTTTAAGCGACTTAGGTCGTAATGAGAAGTTTTGGTTTAAGGTAAAAATTATTGTCTTTGGGAAACGATAAACGTTTTGAATTGCTTAACATACATTTTTTATTTTTTTATTGAAAGTAACCGATATATTCAGCACAAAGAAAGTGATTACAAACTTGAACGGGTAAAGCCCTGAAATGATATCAGGAAGAAACTTGATCCATTCCCTGTTTACATAATATTTCATAGCAAATTTAGCTAAAGCATCTGCCCCACAATTTTTGTTTATATTTATATACATACAGAGAGTTTTAAAAAAAACTTGAAACCTGAATTTATAATCATTAGTTTATCCTTCTCCACTAGACTTGCCTTAATAAGTTCGAAAATTGTAATGCTTCAAAAGGAACATTTTCTATTTTTAAACATTGTAATACAAAGGACAGATTAGACCTTCTCTTGTATGAATGATGTTGATCAATTCTGTGAGTTTTTTGACCTTTCATTTGTCACTCGGGATGGATTTGTTATATTAACTAGAAATTACAGCAGTAAATGTTATTGAGTCTACTAACTAATTAAAAGACATGGATTTAAAATTTGCTAGATTTTTATTAGAGTTTCTGAAAGAAGTATTGTTAGAGCATTATTCGGTCGAACTCACAAGTGTTGCTATCTCAAGCTTGTTGTCGAATTTAGTTGATCATAACTATATCTTGATTTCTAGTCTATATTTAATCAAGTCTCGAATTAGGATAGAAGTGTGTAGTTGAGTACCAGACATCACTGCGTTCTACCGTTTGAAGGCGAAGATCAACTGAAGCTTTTGGAGAACTTCATCAACAAAAGGTAAGTGAAGACTGAACCACATATTACTCAAGTTTTCACCTTTCTATCTATGAGACTAAGTGGACTTTACATGCACAACAGAAATTTCGAGCCAAGTTTATCTTGTTAATTATTCTCGAAATATGTTGACTAACATTAAGAACATTTATTCAAAACTTGATGAATTTGGTTAAGAACAATTTATTGTTTATGACCTAAATCATGATTCAAGTTAATCATTTGAAAATAGCCTGGAACAGTGATATGTGTCATTGATGTTATTCAGGAATACTTCAAATTGATCATTAGAGAGATATAAAACTACTGTAAATCTGGATACATGACATTACACATACTAGCTTACATACTAGCGCCATTGTTATAAGTCCGGAGACGCATTACATGTACCCAGTACACGTACCGGCATATCTATAGTTCAGAAACGTCTTTTGGTACACATACCAAGTATGAAAACCCAAAAAGTTCTGTTGACTTGTGAACTCAGGATGGTACACATATCTAGTATGCATACCGAAAAAGTTCTGTGGACTCCTGAACTTGTCTTTTCTTAAGGGTATACAAACCCATTACGCGTACCATGACAAAATAACTCACGAACTGAAAAGTAAGTACACGTACCAATTATACATACTTACCCTGTCAAATATTTTCAGATGCATCATAATTACTTCTATGAGATAATCGACATTTGAACAACTCTATTTAAACACATCCAGACATATTTGATCACATTATAACCTATGGTTGTGACTCAAGATTAAAGTATTAAAGTGTTATATGAAAATGATTAGGCTTATAGTTCATCTGGCTAGTTTTCATCTATCCTTTCATGAACAAGTCATTATACACGGTTTGGCTACGGTTCATCCTAACTAGAGTGTATATTTTGTTGTGTTAATCTCAAATAAAGATTCATCTAACGGTGGATACTGATTGCTTGATTCCAATGTTACCTTAGCTTAAATCTAAAGAAACCTTTGATTTTGAAAGTCTATATAAGAGAACCTCAAGCAAATGGGATCTTTGAATACCTGCCACTTTTCTTGTGTGTCATAGTTGTAAACTAGATTCGTCATCTCCTTTAAAACTGAAAACGCAGGGGTCTAACAACCACACCCACTATTTCGCTAGGCAATCTGTATGGACAACTCCAATACATTTCCAAGAGAGTCAACTAGACAGTCAGACTCAATCACGGAAAAAGTATTCAAGAGTTATATCTCTAATTCCCAAATCAATCTGCAATCGAACAGATAGGAATCTGTGAGCCTGATTGATTATGAGAAATAACTTGGATGGTACCAAATACCAATATCCAAGTGTCAATCAATTTCAATCAATAACCAAAGGTTGGATTTACTAATTGATTGAACTACACACAACCTGTGATATTTCAATTATATAAACAAATATAATGCGGAAAAGAAATAACACAGACACAAGAAATTTTGTTAACGAGGAAACCGCAAATGCAGAAAAACCCCGGGACCTAGTCCAGATTGAACAACACACTGTATTAAGTCGCTAAAGACACTAGCCTACTATAAGATTAACTTCGGACTGGAATGTAGTTGAGCCCTAACCAATCTCACACTGATCAAGGTACAGTCGCGTTCCTTACTCCTCTGAATCCCAGCAGGACTCTACGCACTTGATTCCCTTAGATGATCTCACCCACAACTAAGAGTTGCTATAACCCAAAGTCGATGACTTATAAACCAATCTGTCTCCCACAAAAAAGTATATTAAGATAGATAAATCTGTCTCCAACAGAAATACCTATGAAGTTTTGTTTCGTCTTATGATAAATCAAGGTGCACAGGAACCAATTGATAATCCGGTCTTATATTCCCGAAGAACAACCTAGAAATATCAATCACCTCACAATAACTTAACTATATGGTAGTAGAACAAGTTATTGTGGAATCACAAAGAATGAGACGAAGAGCATTGTGATTACTTTTTATATCTTACCTATCAGAGATAATTCTCGAGTTAATCCTAGAGAAGATAGTACTTAATATGATAGAATAAGTAAGACCAGAATATGCAACTACAAAGAAAATAGTTGGATCTGGCTTCAGAATCCCAATGAAGTCTTTAAGTCGTTAACCTACACGGTTTTGGAATAAACCCAAGGTTAAAGGAGAATCGACTCTAGTCGCAACTAGTATCACACAGGAGGTGTGGGGATTAGGTTTTCCAGTTTCTAGAGTTCTCCCTTATATAGTCTTCAAATCAGGGTTTGCTTAGTTAGCTTAGAAATAAAGCATTCATTATTCACCGTTAGATGAAATCCTGATTTAAGATGCAAACTAAGTTTTGCTTGAAACCAAAGTAATATCTCTCCACCGTTAGATGGAATTAGCTTGTCACACACAAATGAAATATACTTCATTCATTTTGATATGGGCAATCGTACCTAAACATGTACATTTGTTGGTTCAATAATAGTTAACCAAAGTTAGCCATATGAACACTTTTGTCTAATCCACATTCATCCAACATATCCAGATCAACTTATGATGATCAAAGATAATCAAAGGATCTAATTGTGTTCTTCATAGAGTTGTTCAATTGTTCATTATCTTATAGTAAAATACATGAACGAATCGAGGCAATACCGGATTGTTCGAAGGAATCAATTCATGAACATTTAAACCCATGGTTTGCAAAGATTGCATTCCTTATTATACAAATAAATGTATTTTTTTCATGAGTATGAAAACATACCTTGCCGATTTTAGAACTTAAACCACTCAAGTATGCGAACGGGTATGCATACTCAAGTTCCGTAAATTTGGTCTTGACCAACAGTATGCGAACGGGTATGCATGCTATAGTTACGAACCCAACTTCAGGTAAAACTGTTTGCGAACGGGTACACGTACTTGGTTCCCGGACTTTCACAGTTGAAACCGTATGCGAACGGGTACACATACATGGTTTCCGGACCTGAACCTTACCAACACAGTTTGTACTAAGTACGCATACTGTGATCGTTTTCCAGAAAAAGGTTTTAGTTCTAAACTCCCAATTCAATCATTGAAACAATCTTAGAAGACGAAAATGGATGTCTCACACATACCATTAGCTAATAAGCAATTCTTAAGTGATTGAATGATCAATACGAAACTTTCCAAGTCGACATCAAATGATTGTCTCACACAAATCATGTAAGATGTTTCAAGGCAATTTCCACATGATCTTCTTTTGACATAAAGTCAAGAATGATGATGAATGTAGCTAAGACAGAAAGCGACCAACATATTTCGAGAAATAGATAAGCGAGTTATACTCAGCTCGAAATATCAAATGTGTATGATATGAAAGACTATATCATATACGACTTGTCTCAATAGGAGATTTTTACGAATAAAATAGATTTCCGAGTGATAGAAAAGTTTTAGTCTCCACATACCTTTTGTTGATGAAGTTCCTCCGAGTTCTTCAGTAGATCTTCGTCTTCAGTTGTAAGCGCCGTGAAGTCTAAAGCCCCACTACACAATCTATCCTAGTCCAAAACACCTATTGGTAGACTAGAAATCAAGACTATAGTTTTGATCAACTAAACTTGACAAACAAGCTTGAGATAGCAACGGTTGCGAGTTCAACCGAGCAATGCTCTTACAAAAACTTTTTAGGTTTAGCGACTAAAAGGACTTCGCTTAGGGATTCGTGAAGCCAGGTCTGACTATCTTTATCTTGATAGTTCGTGTATCGTGATCTTTCTATTGATTGTTGAGTCTCACTCCGATCAGGCAAGATAAGTAGACATCAAAAAGTTTCTTCATCTCAGACTTTGTGATTCCACAAGTATATTCCTCTATAACGATTCTTTGTTGAAATCAGAGTATGTTTTACTTATGAGGTGAATAATAATCTAGGCTGCTCTTCGGGAGTCGTAAGTACCGGATTTTTAGGTTTGCTAGACTTTGTCTATTGCAAAAGATTTCCTATCTCACCTTGATCTTTTGATCAAAACGGAAATCACATATTGGCTTATCTGTGGGAGGCAGTTTGGTTTAAGTCTTCAATTGAGTTGAAGCAACTTTTGGGATGTAAAGGACGTCGGCTAATGGAATCAATTGCGCAGAGTCTTGCGAGATTCAAGAAGCGTAAGGAGCGCGACTATAACTGAATTACCGTGACGGTGGATTCGGTCTCAATTACATTCCAGTCCGAAGTTTTGATAGTGGGATAGAGTCTATAGAGGCTTAATACAGTTTGGTGTTCAAATCTGGACAAGGTCCCGGGGTTTTTCTGCAACCGCAGTTTCCTCGTTAACAAAATTTCTGGTGTATATGTTATTTGTTTTCTGCATTATATTGTTTATCTTTATAATTTAAATATCACAGGTTGTATGTAAATCAATCAAAATAGATACGTCCATCGTAATTGTTGGATACGACTTGATTGATCTTGGATATTGATCTTTGGAATCGTCCAAGTACTCTCACGGTATAATCAGGTTCACGAATTTGTTTCCGTTTACATATTGATTGTGAGAGAAAGAGATATAAACTCTTAATATAATTCCTGATTGAGATTCATTAAGTTGTAACTCTCAGAATTGTATTTGAGTATAGTCCATACAGGTTGCCTAAGAAAAAGTTGGTGGTGTATTTTCGTACCCCCGCATTTTCAGGTATTATTCTTGAATCTCTCTTCTTTTGCTTTAGCATACATTTCCATAAGTTTTAGGAGTGTCGGTTCAGATTCACTTTGAAATTAAATGTTGTGACCCATCATTTCTGTAACCCATTGGAAAGTATCTTCTGCATCATTTAATTCAAGTTCTCCATCTTGAAGAATCCCTTATAGTCTCTGTAGCGTGCATCATCGACAAAAGTAAGACCTACAACTGAATCATAAATATCAGGTATATATCACATATATATCAATGTTAATACGATATCTCATGAATCCTGGATAGTGCCAAGTTGTTAATACTGTTATTTGTATATTTACATATTTTATTTGGTCATTATATAAGGTCTGACTCAGAATATAACTTGGGTTGGAGATATTTAGTAGGGCTGAGCAACGAATGGGTGGATGCGGATTTGGTATCACCTATGTCTAGACCATATAAATGGAGGATTTGAGGTTTCCACCGACGTCCAATCCATTACTCATGGGGTTTGACACCGGCAGGTAGGCGGTTGAGCGGATTAGATGCGGGTGGATTGACGATTTTATTTTTCAAATAAAAAATAAAAATAGGTGAATGTTTCTAAAAGTAATGTAACTTAGATTTAAATCTTATATTACTGAAATTTAAGTAATTACAACATAACAAGAGTAATTTAAGATATTTAAGGACTTCCAACAAGCAAAGATAAAAGATACAATGATATAAATACTAATAAAAAAACTATATATATTACCTTCCAAGAGAGAACAAGGAAGAGAATCGCTGAATAAGGAAAGTGAGGAACAAAGATCTCTGAAGAGAGAAGATTAAGTCTTAATCAATAGAAAACTAGACATATTACCTACCAATTTCCAATAGTAATCTTATTATACGTATTACACAAATATTATCCTTAGGATCGGGAGTTCAACGGATGGTTGATGTTCCACTCGCATCTAATCGGTGAAAACTACATGTGTTTTTCCAGGGTTTTTGAAGTTTTCTTTTGCCAACCTAAGAGTCTGTGTTTCATGTTTTTTTACTATGGGTTCAAAACTTTTTACATTGGATATGTTGGTAAAGAATGTGGATCCTAGGTACGTGTTGTCAAGATGGATTTGTTAGACATTTAGAATGGTTTGGATTTTATTTTTTTTGTATCTCAGGGTCAAACTTGGGGCTTAAAAAGTCACAAGACTTGTATAGATTATTTAACCGAAAGAATCTTTTCCAAAAACATTGAAGAGTTTTAGAAGGTTATGACTAGCAGTTGTGGTGGCTTCACTGAAGATTGTGACATGTCATTTACAAGTAGTAAGTGGCCGGTAGGAGGAGAAGTCTTAGCTGGTTTATGGTCATTAATCATATCTAAATTTTATGCATGAATAATAGTTCTTGATAAGACTTCCATACATAATTGAAAGGGACAAGGGGATAAGGGTCCCCTTGTCTCAGTCCACTTGTAGGATCGAAAAAACCACAAGGAGAACCATTCATCAGGATAGACAGGTTAGTGGTTGACATGCATTGGCATATGATCATGTTACACCAAGTCTGAAAAAAATCTCATTTTTCTCATAATCTTGTTTAGGAAGTGCCATCCGGTTCTGTCAAATGCTTTGGAATATCTACTTTTAATCCTATGAGCCCCTTAGATTTGTCATGTTTGCTCATATTGTGTATCAGTTCATGATTCGCCTTCATGATAAGGGAATATGAGGTAGTTTAAGAGAGGTTTCATTCTATTTGCAATTTTAATCTTATTTTGTTACAAAATTATATGGGTTTAAATTCTAGAGGGGTAACAGATTTCTCAGTCTTAAGAATGAGAGAGATGAATGTCGAGTTCATGTCTTTCAGAAGGTTGTGGCTAAAAAAAAAAAATTGAATCATTTGGACTCATTCCCTGGATTACGTGGAAAGTAGATTCTTATTTGCATTATCTAATTTTATTTTGGTAATGTTGATGTTAGTATTGATATTACCGTAAGTGTCTCTGTTCCTGTGTTCAGTATTCCCAGCAAAGAGTTGTTTAACTCTAGTTTTTGTTGGACAGACTGGTTAGCCCAACCCACCAGTTAAGGGATGAACAATGGCCGATACGATGATGGTGTTTCTGGGGAATACACGCCTAGTGAACTATAGTCAACTAGCGTGGTATTTGATTTTACACATATTCGAAAATGTCTAGAGGCAAATTTTGCAACAGATTACTGTGATTGATTGAAAGGAGTCGGCGAAGGAATTTAAGGTTTCAAGTTTTGTTTTTTTTATAAGGAAGCATAATAGAGGCATCTTATATCCATTTCTCTATTCAATTGATTCTCATTCTTATGCATACGTCATCATATTCCTAAGCCGTCTCCATCCGGACGGCATTTTCTGTTTATATTTGTTGAACCTCCACAAATCAGAGATTATCAATCCTCTTGAAAATTGTCATATTGTATACTAGATCTTTACTTCTGCAAAAGACATGGGAGCTAAATCACTTTTCTCTGCTCTAGGAAGGTAATACTTTTAGGGTTCATCGTCAGAAGTAACAAGTTCATATTATGCGTACTAATTTATGATGATTTACTCTTGTAGATTAGAAGGAAAGGTATCATTGATCACTGGTGGTGCTAGTGGTATCGGTAAATGCACCGCAGAGCTATTCAGTCAACACGGTGCAAAAGTTGTGATAGCTGACATCCAAGATGAATTAGGCCAATCAGTTTGCAAGGATATTGGTCCTGCAACATCGGCTTCTTATGTCCATTGCGATGTCACGGATGAACTTCAAGTTCAAAATGCCGTTGACACCACGGTGGCGAAATATGGAAAGCTTGACGTAATGTTCAATAATGCAGGAATTGTAGACGAACCAAAAGCTCGAATCCTTGACAATGAGAAATCAGACTTTGAGCGTGTGTTGAAAGTGAATGTTACCGGGGTATTCTTAGGAACCAAACATGCTGCCCGTGTCATGATTCCAGCACGTCAAGGCAGCATAATTTCAACTGCTAGTGTTAGTTCCGTTATTGGGGCCGCCGCTTCTCATGCCTACGCTTGTTCCAAGCATGCTGTATTAGGATTAACGAAGAATGCAGCAGTTGAGCTAGGCCAGTTTGGTATAAGGGTTAATTGTATGTCTCCCTATGCGCTAGCAACACCTTTAGCTAAGAGCTTCATCAAAATGGAAGATAAAGATCTGGAGCAACTTATGCATACATTAGGAAACCTCAAGGGGGTCATTCTCACGGCGGAGGATGTAGCTAATGCCGCCCTTTATTTGGGCAGCGATGAGTCGAAGTATGTGAGTGGGCATAACATGATAATTGATGGAGGATTTACTGTTGTTAATCCATCTTTCGGCATGTTTAAGTATCCCGAATCGCCCAAATAAATCTGTTTTCCCCTGATTCGGCTATTTTCATTTCAAGTTTGACAATCTGACGGGTTAAGCTAATTTCATTTCAAGTACTACTTTGGAAATTATGACTGTATAAATGTGTTTTTCATGAATACAAATTGCCCTTTTTTCGTCAAGAAACAACAACAACATTAACATTTAATAACAATAAGGCTAACAATTAATAAGGAAAGAAGAGTAGTAGCATCTTCTACACACCCATTCAGATTAACATAGTTCACAAGCGGATCGAATCACACAAAACATTCAATCAACAAATTCTACTTCAAACTTGATTTCAGAGACGTGCTGAAAGTAGGATTAGTTGTAGCGTAGCCTCCATCAACAACAAGGTTAAGCCCATTAACATACTTAGACTCATCACTACTTAAATACACAGCTGCCTCGGCAATGTCCTCTGTTTTTATAAATGTTCCTTTCAACACCGCGGATTCATAAACTGCTGCCTCCAACGTACTTGCTTCCATATTGACGGCATTAGTCAGCAAAGGGGTTGCAAGTGCAAATGGAGAAATGCAATTAACTCTAATTCCATATTGGCCTAGTTCTACGCACAAGTTCTTAGTTAAGCCTACAATAGCATGTTTTGATGTGGTGTAAGCATTTGGAGTCTCACCGGCTATTATAGAAGCAACACTAGAAGTGAATAATATGCAACCTTTCTTGGCCGGAATCATAACTCTAGCCGCATGTTTAGCTCCCAAGAACGAACCTAGTACATTCACATCTATAACTTTCTTGAATTCTTCAAAACTAGTATCTACAATTGACTTACCAAATGCACCAGCTATTCCAGCATTGTTGTACATTATATCAAGCTTACCATGCTTCTCGATGGTGGTATCAATGAGATTTTCGAGATCAGCCTCTTGTGTAACATCACAATGTATGTAAGAGATGGTCTGACCTGTGGGATCTACATCTTTACAGACGGATAGCCCAAGATCGTCTTGAATATCTGCAATTACAACTTTGGCTCCATAGCGAACGAACAATCTGGCTGTGCTTTCACCAATCCCACTAGCTCCACCAGTTATGATGGCTACTTTGCCATGTAACCTGCAATTGAATGAATTCAGTTAATAACTTCCATTGTTGCGAAAATTACTCATATAATTCATAAACTTCGAATCAACATAAACCAAAATTAAAACATCTGCAACTAATCGGGTTAGCTAGTAAGGCGTAAATATACTTCTCCTGATGAACCATTTTATTTAAGCTTACTACCTCTTGGCAACGGGAGCTTCTAACAAGGCACCATGAGAAGTACTCATTTTTTTGTCTTTGAATCTAAGAATATAAACGACGGGAATTGATATAAGATCTCTTCAGTACCTTGGTATTGGTATATATAGAAAGAATACATTGGTATCTGTTTATACACGGGAAGACTTTTTTGTAATTATAATTTGAACATAACATGCGACTGTTTATACACGGGAAGACTATTATATATACACGGGAAGACTATTATAATTTGAACATGCTTGTAATTATAATTTGAACGTGCTAAGTTAAATTGCAAGTGGATGATTTATGGACTCTGTTGTACGTCTCCTAGGTAATTGAATAGGTAGCCATTTGTTGTGTGTATAACAGTCTGTATATATGGTTGAAGTTGTATTAAAATAATAGCATTGTCGTAACGAGGGTTATTGATCCGTTGTGTAAACAAGATGCAATAAATGGCAAAGCAAAAGAGTTCTGGGACTCTGGACCTGGTCCATCATTGTTATAAAAAGGTATGAGGTTTGTCTCCATGATAGATAGGGCTATCAGACGGACGACGTTCAAAGGGGACCCCAATCCGGCGGTTTAGATTCTCCGGATAGAGTTTTCCGGTGGACGGCTAGGAAACAAACGATTTTTACCCTATACTACGTATGGTCGAATATGAAGACTTTAGCGATTTTCCAATTCGATGAAAAATATTAAAAAACTTATGTGTGTCGTCTATTCATAAAAAGGCAAACAAAAAAAAATCTTCTTTGTGCACCACCTTGCCCCTTTTTCGAATTTTCTCTTATGAGACCTAAGGCAAACCTAATCAAACTCAGTCAATTTGAATTACGAGATGTAATCAATAGAAAGTATTCGTGATTGTTTTTGGTTGAAGATCATATAATTTGAAGTAGAAGCTATTCGTGAAATCCTAGGGTTTTATCAGGGTAAGCTTTTTATTTGATCAATAAAAAAATTAGGGTAAGCTTAATTCAATTTTTTCATTGTATATTTGGTATATCTAATTTATCAAAGCCTAAAAGTCCTAGGGATTTTGCAGGCTTTAGAGAATCAATCAAGTTCAACTATGGAAGGAAGGCCTTCCCAGATAGATTGCAACTCTTTGAGTTTCGATGTACAGATTGATACAAGAACTAATATATATTGTTATGGGTTGATTGCAATTCTTGCAGTGGTTGTTCGAAAAAACAGTAGACTTGGAGTAAGTTAATATTTCCCCTTCAAATATGAACTAATGTGTTCTGATTTCATGTTTGTATGTAGTTTATTGAATCAATTTCTGAATGTAGCTAAGTTCTTTCTTATCAATCAATATTCATTGTTCAGGGGGTTTGTTATAGAAAAGTTGTTGATCTAATATTTGAGTGAACATGGGTTCTTTTTTCACAATTCCATTTGTACGGAGGATTGTTTTTAGGGTCCCTTTTGGTAGGTAAGACTTAAAGGGTACACCTAATCTTTTCAATTTGTTCCTCAAATTTCAACCACCAAATGTTCAATCAATTTGTTAAACTGTTTGAATGAATCTACCAAGCACAAAGGGTTCAAAAGAAGACTAATTTAGTTCCAAATCAGGTTTGTAATGCTTTGGTATGTTTTCCTTTTTCCTTAAGGCACTTCGCATGATTTTACTTTGGTTTTGGACCATCCATTGAACATCATTCCATTTTATACATAACTAGCTTCGTTGGGAAGATCATTCCATTTTGGCGATATTTTTTGGGACGATCATAACCAAAGCTCGTAATTCTTAATAGGCACAAGTAGCTTCTTTGTAACCTACTCACAAAGAGATAACTCCGCAAATTCATTCTTTTAATGATTTTTTGGTAGTGTTTTTTTTTAAAATCGGGGAACTAAGTTGGTAGGATTACTGATAAATGTGTATTACCATTGGGCACAAGAATAATTTCTGCATCACCATTGAGGATCATTAAACCAAGGAGACTAGGTCCCTTCGAGAGTCGCGCGAGAAGTTCAAATTAGATATGGATAATTTATGTGAAGAGGTTGAAGTGTAAAGTTAGAGAAGCTTTTCTGAGTTCCGAACTACAAAACGAGATCAAAATATGGGAAGCCGAGTCCACGCAGCTGTTTAGTAGATCATCATAACCTGCTTTCAGGTATTTGAAAATAAGGTACATATAATATATCTTCATAACCTTCAATTTGCTATAAATATAAAATTATAACCTTCAAATCTTCATAACATGCTCTCAGCTATTCAAAAATAAGGTACATGAGTCCATTGATGCAAGTAAGAATCTGGAGTAGATCTTCAACTTCTGCTCCAGGCATCTTTTAAAAAATTGGAACTTAAAGATTTGGCATGGACCTCTCCCAGACTCTCTTTGGTGAGTCTCTTCATGACATGTGAATCTTACTCCTGTCCCTACTCCCTAGACCATATGAGTAGACGAAAATTGAAAAAGTTCATATACTTCCATTAAGCGAGGATATACAGAACAAGATAATGACACTGTGGTCAGTTGTTCCTTTTACCATCGATATTTATAGTCCAAATTATTTCTCTTGATATATAGAAAATAATCTCGGTTGCAGATGTGTTAGCTGCATCTGTTTTTAACAGTAGATACCAAGTGGTCCCCCCCGTAATCCAGTGATTAATTAGCTACCGAGATGTAAAACTACTAAAACACCATATCACTCATACGTAGAAATCATAATAATTATTGAAAATTCCTAGAACAGGTTGTATTACAGAATCCAAAGAGGACACTGATGAATTCATCTCTGTAAAATACTCCTTCCCTTGGAAATAGCAACAACAAATATTTGAACAACTGATTCAGGGTATGGCTTAACTTCGCCTAATATTGTGTCTTTGGTTGTTTAGGTTGTATCAGTTTTTATACTGTTTTAACTTCTATCTTCATAATGATAAGACTGTTATTTGGTTTTTCTCACCAATTAAACCAAATCAGTATGAGAATGTCTTAACTAGATTAACATTATGGACAGGGGAGTTCCATAAGAAACGTTACTTCATAGTTGTTGAGGTATGCTGGCTGTTGCTAGAGCGTTTTTATTTTTCGTTACCTTATCGGAATTCTATTTCTGATCATGGCTCATGTTCAATTGTATCTCATCATTAAGCCTTATTTTGCAGATTGTCCAGGAAGCCCGCATATCAGGAGAACATGTATATAATCATACAGAACGTGTCTATAATAGGAATTGAAGTCGATTGCAGTGGAGATTTATGGTAAGAACTACCATGACAATGTTGTAGTTAACACCATTTTGTACACTCAATCTAAATTAGGACAATAATATAGGCTACTTGCCTACTTCATATTGAGTGAGTTGAAAATCTGAAACTGTGATTCATTTTGTTAGTTTATAAATAGTTTGCAAACTGTTGGACCATGCTCATCTGTCCAAAAGATATGAATTCTTGAATTCATGTTTGTTGATCACGTTAACATTTTAGATGTTATGGACTTGAAGTTGGAGATGAAATATACATGTACTCTATCTCCGCCCTATTGACATATATCTATTATTCATCCTTATTGTGTAATTGCATGTGTCAATATATCCAAGTCAATAGTTAATTGATCACAAAAAAACAAAAATGGAAATGAAACTTTAGAAGTTCGGTATGCACAAGGATCGATCTTACTAATTTGTTTTCTTTAATCTCCACATTTTATTACAATTTTATTTGATTGTCGTCTACATTTTAAAACGCCTTTGCATCAGTCATACAGTTTTAGCACAACAATGATCAAGGATGGGTGATTGTAGCATATCTTGATTGTCAATTAGATGATGTGTTTTTACTATTTCGGTTATTTATTTTATCATTTGAAATGAAAGTCAGTGGACTTTTAATTTTTACAATTAACAACATATGAGTTGGTTGAAGTTGTAGGACGTCAGTGGATCACTAGGTATAGAAGCTATAACAATGACTACTCTTTCCCGGTAGGTAATGTGATAAGCACATTCATAACTAGGTACAATATTCCCTTGCATCATAATGAGTGGAAGCTTAGTATGATCTATGAGTTGCATTGTGGTTCCCTAATATGTTTTGGCCTTTTTTCAATTCAATGACACATTTTTTCTTACTCATAAAGAATTTTAAGAAGTGTAGGGAATGGTTTTACTTACTACATAATTTTAATTGCATGTGGATGCTTGCATTCTGGCTCATGGAAATCCACCAATTTAAGGATTTCCGTAATTTTGGTGAATACGGGTGCCTATAGAGGCAATTACATACGAAAATATGACAAAGTTAGCTCTAGCTATAAACTTGATCACAATTTCAACGGGGTGATGCATTTTAACCAAGCTAATCATCAAAAATTCTCAATAGACAATGTTCCTTTTCTTTTCTTTTCTTTTTATTTTGGTTTAATTATACGTACATATCTTCTGCTAAGATGTTGCTACTTACTTGGAAATGATAGGAGTCCAAATTGTTGACATTTGCTTGGCTATACAAGGTCCAAATTGTTGAAATTTGCTCAGCTATACAAGGTCCAAATTGTTGACATTTTCTTGGTTATACAAGGTCCAAAGTTGATAGCGTTTGATCAACTTTCAGGAGCTCTACTCTACTTTCCGAAGGTGAAATGCTTCTCATGACTTTGTTCAAGCGTACTTAGTAAGTTGAAGATATACTCTCTTCTTAAAATCCCTTTATGTCTATGAAGAATTTGCGCTTCAGTGTCATTTTTTAAATTCCAACTTACATTAGGAAATGATACTTGCTGTCTTAGCTCAAATGGCAGAGCACATGGTTCGCAACCATAAAGTTGTGGGTTCGACTCCCACAGATGGCAGAGGTATTTGAGTAGGCTGAAAACCTTACATGCTTCCGATGATAATATTAGCTCAAGTGCATTACATTTCATAGATTTTAATAAATAATGTCATATATTCTTTATGAAGATTGGGTGAGCTTCCAGAACGACCAACTGCATCTAAGCATGCCCGAAGATATCTTACTGAACTTCAACAGGTAAGAACTCTTTGAGCCTGTGTGATCATCTGATACATAAAGAGTAGAATCATACATATCTTTCTACTTAGGTGCCGTTGGTGTACTATACAATTGAACAAGAGAAGAATAATCAATCAGATTGAATAAATTACATCCATTTAAGAATTCAAACAAATAACATCTGTTCAGTATCAATCCATGTCTGAGCATGGTTCCTAAGTGGGTGGCTGGTAGGTTACACTATGACTGAATGCCATTTCAGGCTCTTGAAACTTACACTCAATAACAAAACAAATCACTCCAAATGGATTTATTCATATGAGTTGGTGATAAAGTTTTAGTTGATTTTTCTATAAAATTCTGTTTTTTCCAAAAAAAATGGCTTGGTGGGTAATTGAGACCTATATGGTCAAGCTAATGAATACAACTGAATAATGTTGGAGTTGCTGAATCCGGAGAAGTCAAAAGCTTTGGTGTTAATGAAAAGTAGTGTTCCTGTGCATACAACTGAATACGTTAGGTAAAAAAATGTATATTGGTTTTCATTTTGTACGGGAGCACGGAACAAATATGCTAGGTAAACCATCCTGTTTATTGAATTCGCTCGCATTTCTCTCGCTGTTAATATAGTTCAATGGCTTACGACAAGGTCCAGTTTTGGTAATTAGGTAGATTTATTGATTCTGCTTACTGAATTTGTTGGTGCTTCTCTCAATGATTATAGTTTAATGGTTTACAACAGGGTCCAATTTTTGGCAATAAGATAGTTACCATGAATCTGAATACAACTGAACACGTTAGGTATAACGCGTCTCTCACCGTTAATATAGTTCAATGGCTTACTACAAGTTCCACTTTCGGTAACTTAGGAAAATTTGTTGATTCTGCTTACTGAATTTGTTTGCACTGCTCTCGTTGATTATAGTTTAATGGCTTACAACAAGGTCCAGTTTCGGGAAAAATGATAGTTACCATGAATCTTCCCAAAAAAGTGAAACATAGTACAGGTTGTGGTTTTGATATTGACGTTTGCAAACATATATGTATTGTTTGCATGGAGAATGAAGGAGTGGCTCTCCGACTGCAGTTTCACCAACTATGTGGAAAGGTTGATGGTAACTAGCTCCTCTGTTAAGGATATTTATCGACACGAAGAAGGTAACAACTCCACTTTGTAGACTCTAGGAAGAAATGTGAGTTTCATGTTTCTGAATATTTCTTCAATATTCCCGTCAGTATTTTCTCTTTGTATCAGACGTATCATGTGCATATTGATTCACTTTCATGACATTGAATTGCCAATAACTAGTTCCAAATTCTTGAGGATTTTTTATGGAGAGAACTTGCAATCATTACTGCTTTGGCAACATGAGTAGTATTTTTCATTGAGCTGTGTAACAGTCCTCATTTCAGGCAGTGTCATACGACCCCTTGAGCAGCATTTTTCATTGTGCTGTAACAGTCTTCATTTCAGGTAGTGTTGTACGATCCCATTTAA